>ML788696.1:127767-164129 GCA_009831015.1 Picea engelmannii | reverse complement strand
AAGAAAAAGATGATTTATGTCTGTGAGCCAGAGACTGGGAGAGGTCTCGATGATGAAGAGGATGAATTGGGATCAGCTGAGGATCTCAAGGACTGCCAGGAGGGTAGAGAAGAAATTCCAGTTTTCCAGGTGGGAAATGAGTTGAGATCAGCTGAGGATCTCACGGACTATCAGGAGGACAGCCAGGGAATTTCACATTGCCAGCTGGGCAATGAAATGAGATCGCCGCGGGATCTCGAAGACTGCCAGGAGCGCAGCGGAAGCATCTCAGACTGCTAGGTGGGCAGAGATGAAAATTTGAGACCATATGAAGGTCTCGTGGACTCAGAGGAGAGATCAACTCAGCAGGGGTTGCCAATGAAGATGGGATCAGTTGATCTCATAGTCTGCCAGGAGGGTAGTAGGGATATCCCATATTGCCAGGTGGGCAGGGATGAGCAGGTGAATTTGAATCAGCCCAAGGAGCTAATCAAGCAGATGAGACTGACTGAGGGTCTCATAAATTCAGAGATGGATTTAGATCAGCGGATGCAGCTGACAGGGGAGGAAGATATGAGGAATCTTCTGATGATTGGGGGAATTGGATTATTCCTACCATGTGCCCAGAAGGAGGCAGAAATCGGTGTTGCAGATGGTGCAGCAGCAAAACAGTCTCAGCGGATGATGACTGTCAAGGAGGAATTGGGGCAGAATTTAGGAGCTTCCCAAGTAGAAGAAGAAAATGAGCATTCTGAGGAATGTCTCAATGACTTCGGCCAGGGAGCTAAAAAGAAAGAAGATGTAGCACTGAAGCTAGAAACGAAGGAAATCGAAGAGCAGCCAAATAAAGTTATCGCTCCATGGGAGATGGAGCTAGAAATGCTGGAGGATTGGCTGAACAATCCAGGACCAACAAGAGAACTGAAAGAATTTGAGCTGTTAGGGAAGGTGACTAAACAATAAGTCACTCAAAGGGAGACTACAGGACTGAAGTTTGCAGCAGAGTGGCAACTTGAGGCCAAAGATGAAGATGAAGGGGAAGGCATGGGGGGCCATGATGATCTGCCCATGTGCCAAATTTTTTTGCAACTAAGGAGACTGCAAGAATAGGCCTAGCCATTAGAGCAGCTGGATGCAGTGATCGAGAAAATCATGGAGCTGATGTTGAGGTCAGTGCAGACTACCAGCGAGGAGAGGCTGGGCAGAAAGGAAGCAACAGTAGCGCAATAGAAGAAGCAACGACAGTCGAATGTTGCAGATGGAAATCTAGAGATATTTGTTTGGGATCCAGGAGGATTTCCAAGAGATTAGAGGGGAAGTGCATGAGAAGGAGCTCATGATTTTGCAGCTGAGGAGTTTGATGCAGGAGCATCTCTCCACGTCATCCAGCTAGCCAGCCAACCACGTCCACAAAAGCAAAATCGCGCATTAAAGAGAGGCAAAACCTCATTTAAAATTTGAAAATGAATGTAATTAAATGTGTAGGCTGGTGAGCCATAGCAGTTGTGCCTTTGTGCAAGCATTAGGTAGATCGACTTTAATGTTAGATCGGCTGAGATCTAGATCTAGATGATAGACTAGACAACCATTTAATGTAATTGAATAGAGTAGGTGAATCTGGAGGGAAGCGCTCTAAGAGCCCCCTTAGGAAAAAGATATTGGGACATTTCATTTTGAGAGGTGTGTTAGTTGTGTGAGGATCTGCATGTAGAGCAGAGAAGAGTAGAGCCAGAGAGAGATCGAAAAACACCTTGTACAAACAGGCATTTGCCATTTTTAATATAATCAGACGCAGTTTTTCCTGCATGAGTTCTGTATTGTATGGATGTCTGTGAGTGTCCTTTTATTCTGTAAATGTATACTGTGGTTGTATGTTTAAGAGAGAGTATGGTTGATTTCAGGGTTGAAGGTCTTTGAGGCTTCACGCCAGGAGGGTGTGATAGAATGCTGCGGGTTTTGAGAGCCGTGCACAGAGGTTGCACTTCTGAACACTACGGGTTCAGACAAAGACGTGTTGCGACACAAGGACTGAATTCAACAACTCAGGAGGAAGACCTCAAGGTTGTTGAATACCTTGGAGGCAAGGCTGTGTATGAGAGGCACAGTTGCAGACAAAATTCTGTTGTGAATTCTGTAGAGCTTTGCCAGGTGGGCATTGAGAATAGGCACAAGGTGTAGTTGGAAGAACTCTGCTGAGAGTTGAAGAAGGAGACAAAAGCTTTGAGGAGTTCTGTAAAGCTCTGCCAGGTGGGCATTGAGCTAGTGCAAGGAGTGCACAGAGGAAGGACTTTTTTTGAGAAGTTCAGGAATAAGAGAACATAATCATTGAGGGTTCTGTAGAGCTCTACCAGGAGGGTATCGAGCAAGTGCAAGGAGTGCACGAAAGGAGACAGAACTTTTGAATGTTATGTGGAAGGATACTCTACCAGGAGGGCATCGAGTAAGCGTTTAGATAGGTCCAGAGGAGAAAAGAACTCTTTGAGTTATGAAGTTAGAGGAAGGGTCCGCTGAGGGTACCTTCTCAGGGTTACTGAACACCCTGAAAGCTAAGCCAGAGGTTGCTGGAGCAAAAGAAGCCAAAAGGGCATCTAAACATTCCTCATCTGAGGGAGAAGGAAGCTGAAGACAAAATCCCTTAGGGCTCTGAGTGGTTGAGAAGCTCAGGAGGGCGAGTTATTTTACGCACGAGGTCATAACTGCAAGGAGTGCAGAGACTGAAGAACTCTTTGGAGGATTTCAGAGTAACCAAAGCTCAGGAGGGTCAATGATTATATACGCACAACGAAGCTCAAGGTGAAGGAGTTCATAGAGAGAAGAGAAATAAAGGTCGAGGCCTTTGAGAATGTGAATTTTTCCCAAGTTTGGGAAGAAAGCACGCAGAAGCTTCTGAGGAGTTGTTTCAGCCTTTAGATCAGTAGGAGAAGAGATCTAGACCATTGATTTCTACGTCCAGGAGGAGCTCAGGAGAAGCGCACAGAGGGGGAGATCGACAGCCGTCGGATCTCATTAAGAAATCCCGTCAACCGTTGGATTGGGAGAAGATGCATAAAGTTTAGCCTCTAGAGGAGGAGCACACAAGGAGGAATGGATATGAGCCGTTAGATCTGGTTCAGGATCATCGATAGCTGTCGGATCTGCAGAAGTTGTGAGGGAGTTAATTCCTCATAGACAGGAGGAAAAATCTCGACAAGAGGTGGAGCCATCGGGATATCGACACTCGGGAAATCGGGATTCTCGAGGTCGTGAGGATTGAGACATCGCAAGTCTCGAAACACCAGGAGGATCTGGACCGTTCATTAGCAGAGGCACGTGGTGGATATCGAGCACATTGGGATATCGACATTCTCGTGGACATGATATCGGGTAAGTCCATAGTGGAAACCCCGACTCATAATTTGAGCCGTCCGTTTGGGGAGACAGGTGTCAGAAATCCGGAGCGAGTCGAGATATTGACCATCGCAAAATCGAAGTTTCTGAGGATGAAGGAGTTCAGACACTAAAATTCTTGAAATCCTGGAGAAATTGAGACCGTCCATCTGGAAGGACACATGGCAACGATCAGTGTCATCGGGAAAGTCCCGACAAGAAGTCGTTGATCGGGGATTGAGTCATCGGGATATCGGTGATCCCGGTGACAAGTTATTTATGCACTTTGAAATCGCGAAACGCGATACCCCGATGAGTGGGAGCTAGCTGTCATCACAGTAGAGGAGGAGGATAGTTCCATCATGAGGGGCCAGCTGTCAGCATATTAGAGAGTCGGGATTCGAGGAATCGGGAATCCCATGAGAAAATGCTCTTTGAAATTTGAAACCCCGTAGCCCCAACGGGAGACAAGACTATGGTCACGGGGATAATGTTCATATTTGCTAGGAGCTAGCTAGGAGAGCTAATGCATGAAGGGGCATGTCAGGATTCGAGGAATCGCGAGTCCCATAGGCAAATGTATTTCGACATAGCAAAGCCCGAAACCCTGATAGGAACCTATGACTGTGGTCATATGAAGGCAGGCCATGTGGACTAGCAGCACAGATAGGAGGGGCTGAGGAAAAGGGTCGTGTCGGAAAATTTGTCCCATCGGTGATCGGGGAATCGAGAGGACTGTGACTCTCGACATCAGGAAGTAAGAAAGCCCAAACCCCGATATTGAATCGAGAAAAGGTCACGGTAAAGAGTAGAAGACCGTGCAGTAAAGGAAAAGGGCCTGTGGATCGGGTGTTTGACAGGGATTCCACTCAAGAATCTAAAGAGCCACTTTGGCTCAGTGAAAGGGATTTTTTATCGATCCTGTGAGCAGGGGAGCGTGACGAGGGTGTAGTCGTGGGTTCTCACCTGCGTCAATTTGTTAAGCCAAATGGAATAACCCTTCATTTGTCTTGAAGGATGTTTTCCACTCATCACCTTCTCTCATCCTTATATGGTGATATCCACTTTTCAAATCTATCTTTGAAAAATGGTTCACTCCACTTAAGAAATCCATTAAGTCATCCATCCTTGGAAATGGAAATTTGTACCCAATGGTGATTTTGTTTATGGATCTTGAGTGTGTACACATTCTCCATCCTCCATAGTTTTTTGGACTTAACAAAGTTGGTACGACACATGGACTCAATTTTTCTCTGACCAAACCTTTGTCCATAAAATCCTGGACTTGTCTCTTTACCTCCTCATTCTCTTGAGGTGTCAATCTATACGCTGATTTATTCGGAAGAATTACTCCCGGTATTAAATCAATGTGATGGATGATACTCCTGATAGGTGAAAATGAGCTTGGAAACTCATCCAATACTATGTCAGCAAAATTCTCTAACAAGTATTGAACTTCCTCAGGCAGATCATCCATAGAAGTACTTGTAAGGATGACTCTGATTTTCCTTACCACAACAAACTACAAATCCTGTTCCTTCTTAACTTCACTCAGGAGTTCCTTCCCAGGCATGAGAAGTATACATGTGTTGGCTTCTTCCTTTACCTTCGTTTCCTTTATTGGAAACAACATGCGTGTCTTACCATTTTTCTCCAAAGTATAAGTATTTCTCCTCCCATCATGAATGACATTTCTATTATACTACCATGTTATCCCCAACAAAACATGACATACATCCATGAGAATCAAATCACACAAAATCTCATCTCTATATCCTCCTATTTTAATTTAAACAAGGCATTGTTTAGTTACCATTACTTGATGACCTTTTTGCAGCCATGAGACCTTATACGGACTTGGATGTGTAGTTGTCTCCAGCTCTAGTTTCTCCACCATCTCTGTGGATACTAAGTTATCAGTGCCCCCACTGTCAATTATCACCTTGCATACTCTGTATTTATTCTTGCAAGTTGTCATGAACAAACTATTCCTTTGCACTGGCTTTTCAACCTCTAGCTCCAACTTTAGGAGAACCTTCTTCATCATTAGAGATCTTCCATATTCTACACCTTCTTCCTCAACATTTTGCTTCTGCACTTCCAAAATGTGAGCTTTAGCTCCTTCTTTCTTCCTCTCTGGACATTCCCAAGACATGTGTCCTACCTTTCCACATGCATAACACTTCACCTCTCCTCCTCTACCTCTTCCTATTCCTATTCCTCGAGGAAAAGAATTTCTTCCACCACTCTGTCTTCCTCAGGAACTTCCTTCTCTTTCAGAGTGACTATGTGGTTTCTCAGTGTCACCTTTGGGATTTTGTGCCTTGTCATGGGAAATTCCCTTGCCTCTATTCAAAATTATTCCTCTGCTTCACTGACTCTTATTTATGTCCAACTTTTCCTCTTGTTACCCATGATTTTGGTTATCATGATGATGTATTAATGATGGTGTACTCAGGCTCTTCATAAGAACTTTCTCCTGAGAAAAAGTTATTTTCATTTCTTCCAGAAAACTCATTTTTGAAGACTGTTCGCAGGCCACTAGTATATTTTTCTATGAGAATGAATGATTCTCGTAGGCTGCCTTAAGCCAGGGTGCGAGAAGTTTGCACTGTTTTGAACTGCTAGGGTGCAAACCCTTTCTAAAGTAAGGAAAAAGATGAATTCTCGATGCTTCTAGAAGGGAATATTCTAGAAGGATGAGATGGCATTCGAATGGTTATCCTAGTACTGGATTCCCTCATATTTTGGGATCATTCTTATCCAAGTAACTAATTCATTCTCTCCTATATATTGAGGGAATTCTCATGGAAAAGGTTAAGCAAACAAGGTTAAGAAAGATTCATTGGAGAATTAGTGAAAGAATTGTGTGAAGGATTGAAGCTTGAACAACAGGCTAGGAAACTCCAGCAAGGATATCATAAAGGTTTTGATCTTCTTCATGCAAGTGAGCAAGTGTGTGTGTCGGAGCCAAGGGCCATTGAAAGGAAGTTTGCGACATCAAGGCTCAGGTTGTAATCTTTACTTTCCATTAATATGATACAGTAATATGTCCCTTTCCCATAGAGCTATTTCCACTTTATTGTATAATTCCTTGATCATATACATAGATTGACTGTTGAATAGATTGTGCTTTCTTCACTTTGGTTGGTTTGTGTTGTCTTGGTTTTGACTGCACGAGAGCACTGGAGTGAAGCGGGAGAAACAAAGACCATAGGAAGCGATAATAAGGTATGTTCTTAGTTTTTTCCTCCTATTTAATTCAATGGTTAAAATATAGGGAAAGAGTCATGTTCTGTCTTGCTTTGTTCTAGATCCAGGTGGATCTAGGGAGATCGGTTAGTGTTCGCACCTACGGATTTATCCTATAACAAAATTGGCGACTCCACTAGGGAACAATCCCATTTTCTTTGTGGCTTTTGGTGTTTTTCTGTGGCCATTTTCTCTAGTTTCACTTTTCTCCTATCCTAACAATCTCTGAGTCTTCAAGATATCCTGATAGACCCTCTGGGTCCAAAGGCCTTTTTCAATTTTGCTTCATTTTTCAAATTTTTGATTATGTTCAACAATTCTCGCACTGTACTTCATTGCAGCCTACGAGAATAGGTAGAGTTCGCACTCTGCCTTTAGGTTTCAGTGTGAGGTTCTCGCACCCTACTCAAGGGTCACCTGCGAGAATCAGTGATTCTCGCACTGTGTAATACTACCTGCCTGTGAACTCTTTTTGTCAAAAATTTGGATTTGAGTTTTGGTCTTTCCAACTGCCCAGATTAGTTTGATTGCCTCAAAAGACTTTCTTGGACCATTGATTGATGTTCTTCTTGTCTTCGTTTGTATACATGAATAGTTTTTGGATTTCAAGGCTTTTCTTGTCATTTTTTGGCTTGACTTTCCTTTCTTGACTTTTCTTGGCAAACCATTCTCTCTGACTTCAGAATCTGAGTGTGTTTGATTAGTTAATAACTAGTGTTTGGTTGAAAGTTGAGTACTTGGTTTTATCATTTGCTTATTGGGTTGAAAGATCATTTTCCTTTGCAAATTGAAAAGACTTAATTGTTTTGCTCTTTATTTTTGCTTTCATTGAAAGAGTTGATTGGGTTTGTCATTGCTTGTTCATTTGATTTTTTGTACACTCGCTGTCATAGTGTGAGTCCTTTTTGGAAAGTGAACAACAGTTTTTTCTTTCAAAAAATTATTTTCGTTTTAGAAAACATTGAAAATCAAATTATTGAGATTGTTGAAGTGTTTGAAAAAGACACAATAGAGAATTGTCATTTGATAAGTGATTGTTTGTATTTGCATTTTCAAGGAAATTTTGCATTGTAGTTCAAGGTTGATCTAGAAAACTTTCTCTCTCTCCCATACATAGGATTCATTGAACGAAAAGTGATATATTTTATTCTCATCCTTGCATTGTTGGGTCAGAGTCATACAACATAAGTTTCACCTCCGTTTCCTTTGAGTAAACAACAACTCTTATTCACATTGCGTAATCATAAAATTTATCTAGTAACTTTTTTCTAGGGCTCTCTTACACC
Source organism: Picea engelmannii (assembly GCA_009831015.1). NCBI lineage: Eukaryota > Viridiplantae > Streptophyta > Pinopsida > Pinales > Pinaceae > Picea > Picea engelmannii. Next base: position 156,246 of record ML788696.1, on the reverse strand, counting down.
AAAATTTAGTTAGGCTAGTGCTTTGGAGTAGGAAGAGAGATACACTCTCCAAAAGCACAAAACACACAATAGCATCTTATGTTAGGGAGTGTTAAATTCCATTTGCAACATCTTGTCCTGGGAAGCCCTTCTCACACAAGGCTCAAACACTAGGTCGCATTGATATTGGTAGAGTTACTCACCCTGCTTTGTTGCTATCAGTGTAGAGATTGCACGTATTATGGGGATCACTCGAAGGTATACCCACAATGATGAATGGAATCCTTTTGAGTTGATTGCGGGCTCGATACCCTGCCCTTGCGTGTGGATCAGACTGTCGACTGTTCCCCCAGGTTTTATTGTTTTTGGTGGTGACCTTAGTGGCCTATCTTTCTAGGTTCTTACCCAAGGTGACTGTGGAGGGGAAAGTCTTCACGGTACCTGGAATTGACATTGACCAAACTCACTCAGACTCCTTGGAGGGTATACCCACAATTATGTGTGGGAGCTTGCACCAGGGTGTAAGTTCGTTAAGCAGTTTGTCAGCGTAACTTTTCCACCATAGCCCCACCCCTTCTCGTCTCATTGTTGCAAAGTTGGATTTCATCACCAACTAGTGGCTTCGAAATTAAAAGGTCTTGTTTTCCTGGTGATTGCTTCCTAGATTTTGTTTACTAGCGCGTGTTGTTTGTTTCTCGAAGTTGACCATAGGATTTTCTTCGCGAAGTTTGTCATTCGTTTACAATAGCTCCTCCATATCATTCACATAGAATGCAAGGTTTATCTCCAGAGCATCTGGACGGTTCTCAACCCTTTCCTACAGGTACACCTGAGGGCTCTCTTCAGCAAAGTGAATCCACAGTCGTCACCACATCACAAGTGGAACGAACTGAATTTCTAGAACCTTTCCGAATTACCAATACTTGAGAGGATTTTCGACTTCACCCTGGTTCTGAGCGACCATTTATGTGATTAAATTCTTCCAGAGAATTAGTTGTTACCTCTTCTGGATCACCCGTTGGGCCTTTTCCCAGTGTAGAAGGCCAATATCATTTTTGGTCTGCAGGTGATTTCCGAAGGACTCTTTTTGGTCCTGGTTCGCCTATGGTCTCTGAAATCAACCCCTCCGGTGTTTTCTGAGATAGAGACTATACCATTGAATACCACTTATCACTTTATAGTCCCTGCCGAGATGGCCCATCTCATGAATACTACGAGTGTCACAATCGGGTTCACTGCAACTGATCTTTCTCCTATAAATACACAGCGAATGCCCAATGTCACTCCGACTCTACCACCCAGATACCATGCATTGAATGCTTCTATTCCAACACCTCCACAAACCCCATCTGGTTCTCCAGGTGGTCCTTCTTTTCCTGGGCACTCTGTTCCCAGTTTTATTCTGACACTCCCTCAATTTCCTTCTGGCAATCCTAATCCTAGTGGTACTATCCCATCCATTACACCAAACTTGCAGATTCCCGTTGGTGGACAAGGTGGTACGATTCAAATTCCTCTTACAGGACACATTCCAATTACTCGACAACCTTCAATTGGGACACAACTTCTGGTTGGAACTCCGCCTACGATAGGGGGACCAACCCCACCTTTTGGACAAAATATACCTCCCTCTTTGGCCTAGTATTGGAATCAGATGATACAAAATTCTCAAATGACTGGGGGGCAACAGTTGTCTGTCCCTACTATAGGCCAACCATATCCAGGTATACCCAATCCTATTTGGGGTATGAATGCTCAAACTCATGTCCCCACTCAAGGTTACAATTCCTAGAGCTACTATCCTCTCCAACCACCATCGAATCTGCCTGGGTCCTACTGGTTTGCCGACAGGGATTCCACCCCAAAGCCGCCAGTACTCGCAAGTGAATCGAAAATTACCTTTTCTTGCTACTTTGGATTTTCCGGATTTGTTTAGGATTTTAAATGATCCTATTCGTCACTCTCCCCAATGGCCTGTTATTCCAGCCAAGCTTCCATCGGATATTCTTAAATTTGACGGCAAAGTGGGAGAGGACCAAAACAATCACGTTATGATGTTCCACCTATGGTGTTCATCTAACTCATTGATGGATGACTCTATTCGTTTACGTCTTTTTCAACGAACCCTTACCGGTTCTACTGTGAAGTGGCATATCGAATTTCCACGAGGTTTCTTCTCTGATTTCAATACCCTAGCTATGGCTTTCCTTACACATTACCAGTTACCAATCCGTTATGACACCAGGACTGAGATTTTGACTTCCTTCAAACAGAACAAAGGCACTCATATATCTGATCACATCCATGAGTGGTGAAGGAGACGACGTCTCATTAAACTTGAACTCCCCAATTAGTTACTGGAAGAATGGTTTACAAAATCATTTGTGAACGAAATCGGTAAGGAGATTTCCATGGGTGGCATAGTCACGGAAAAGCAGGCTATAATTTGTACTCAATATCTTGATCTCGTTTATTCATAAACAAGAACTCTTTATGATTTACTACCTGATTTACCTCATCCTAAATCTTCCAACACTTCAACTACTCCAGCTGCCTCGCATGCAGCTGATGGTGTGATTGGTACTGCTCAAGCCCAATCACATTCCGTTTCAAGCACAAACCCTAAGTCTGCTTCTTCTAATGTTCAAAATTCTTTGTCTCCTGCCACTCCCACCGACAATATTTCTGAGGTAAATGCTGTCCAATCTACCCCAGCCGGTAAAAACAAATCTAAAAAGGGGAGAGGCAAGAATAAGGAGGGAAAAAATAATCAAGCAGAGAAACCTAAAACTACTCATGTTGATGACCAGGATAAGCGCAAACCCTGATACCCTTGCCTTATCTGTGGTGATGATCATTACACGAAGGATTGTCCACGACGTGCTGAGGTCACTAAGTTCCTTCAAGGAGCTCCAAAACCACCAACACTGACTGTCTTGTCCCAACCCTTCCTGTCTCAACAATAGGCTCAGTTGGTCATCCATGACCAACCATCCTCTAAGACATCATATGTTTTGATGTGTACTGGTGATTCTAAGAAGAATAACGTTGCACTCACGACTCGAGCCAAAGATTATTCTCCATCTAAGGAGAAGGTTGACGATTTACCTCCTGCTTTGGTACAACCCTCTCCAGAAACTCCACCTACCAACGGTCCTCTTCATCTCAAATGATCGAGCTTCGACACAGTTCTGCGACCCCCCCTAAGGGTGTCGTATGAAAATCGTCTTTCAATCCTCATGCTCGTGCGGCCCAGAACTACAACATTATTGAAGATCTGGCCCAGGCACCTTCAGCGATGTCATCCCTTAAATTCCTTCAATATTCTCCTGCACAACGGAAGGCACTGTTGAAAGCTATAGGTGGAATTGACCCAACAGATACGAATTTAATAGTATTTGACTTGGATGATCACATTCCAAGGTTACCCCCTCAACTCGCATTTCAAATACAGGTTGTTGTCTCTGACAAGAACATTTGCCGAACTGTTATCGATGAGGGTGCCTCAACTTGTGTTATGTCTCTTGCTTGTTGGAAAGCCATTGGCTCTCCTCCTTTGAATGAATCCCAAAACATGCTCAGGTTTTAAGCCTTATGGTGTTCTCCCTTCGTTTTCTATCACGTTAGAAGGTAAAACGGTCCAAGTTGAAGTGGAAGTCTTCGATGCTCCCCTTGATTATAATCTTCTGCTTGGACGCAGCTGGATCAATTCCATGTGTGCAGTTGTCTCAACACTTTTCCGTGTAGTACGTTTCCCTCATCAAGGAAAGGTTTTTACCGTTGACCAACTTGCCTTCTTCAATTTTGATATCTTTACTGGCAACGTGCCGTTTATTGATAAAACCCTGCCAGGTTATGAGAATGTCAGTGTAGGCCTTTTAAAGGACTCCTCATTAATGGGTACTTTCCCCATTCCACCACCTGATGTTCCACGCCCATCAGTTGCTTCTATCAACATGATTTCCACCATGCCTCATGAACTTCCTGCATCTTCCGACCCTTGGATAGTCCCTGACCTTGGAGATCATTTTCATTTTGGCGACGCAATGCCGTTAAGTCCGGTTGAATCCCCCTATCAGGCCATTCAATCGGAAACACCTTCTACCCATTCTCTTGATGAGTTGTTTCCCGATCCTTTTCAGGTTATTTTTCCCACTGACAAGATGACCATGTCCATCATGGAGGACACCCCTTGGGATGATGGGAATCATCGTTCCATAATATTTCTGGAACAACACACTCTTGAGAACTACCAACGGATCTCGACTCCATCAACCATTGTTGTCATCTCGACGGTTCCCGTGACTACACACGATGTGTTTGCTGAAGGGAACTTAAGTAATATCTCACCCACGATTCCCATTGACATATCCATAAAACCTAGGATTGTTGAAAATGTTCATATTGGAGATTCGTGTTCTTCCGATGAAATCGTCACCTATACTTCTCTTTTCAAAGAATTTCGTGACATCTTCGCCTAGAGTTACGAAGAGATGTCAGGTATCGATCCTGCAATTGTTGTACATGAGATAAAGACATACCCCAATGCTCAACCTGTCCAGAAATGCCTTCGTCCAGTTCACCCACGTAAACCGACTGCTATCAAGCTCGAAGTTGATTTTTTTTTGAAAGCTCGCTTTATTTATCCGGTGGCTCTTACATAATGGGTTTCCAATCCTGTCCCAATTGACAAGAAAGGTGACAGTATTCGTGTATGTGTTGATTATAGGGATATTAACAAAGCTTGTCCCAAGGACAACTTTCCTACCCCCTTCGTCGATGAGATTGTCGATGACTGCACCGAAAGTGAAATCTTCTCCCTCATGGATGGTTTCTCCGGCTATAATCAAATTAACATTGCTCCTGAGGATCAACATAAGACTTCTTTTATTTGTCCTTGGGGTACTTTTTCCTATCGAAAACTCCCGTTCAGACTTAAGAATGTGGGCCAAATTTTCAACGCGCTATGTCTTATTCTTTTCATGATATAAAGCATATCGTTCAACCTTATTTGGACGATTTACCCGCTCATTCTATGGACAGAGTCGATCACCCTACCCACCTCCGCACCATTTTCGTTCGCTGTAGGTTCTATCGGATACATTTAAATCCTCATAAGTGCGTTTTCTGAGTAGAATCCGGTAGTCTTCTCGATTTTATCGTTTCACGTGAAGGGATCCGGGTGGATCCTATTAAAGTTGAGGTGATCCTTAATCTCCCTCCTCCTTCTACACTGCACCAGTTGCAAAGTTTGCAGGGGAAAGAAAACTTTCTTCGTCATTTTATCCCTAATTACGCCGATATCACTCGTGGTTTTACGCGGCTATTAAAGAAAGAATCAGAGTTCGTCTGGGATACCATTGCTAACAATGATTTTGAAGCTTTGAAGTTGTCCCTAATGTGAGCTCTACTTCTCTTTCCTCCCGATTATAGTTGCGATTATTTCCTTTATCTTGCTGCCTCGGAGTACACTATTGGTATGGTTGTCGTCCAAGAGGATGATGCGCATGACGAACATGTTATTTACTACTTGAGTCGGAGTCTCACACCCACTGAAATCAAGTATCAACATGTTGAAAAAATGGCCTTGGCTGCCGTTCAAGTTGTCCAACGCTTCCGGCACTATATCCTCTCACGCAAGACTACGGTGATTTCTCATTACAACCCTATGCAACATATTTTGACATGTCAATTGCTAGGGGGAAAATACTCCAAATGGATTGTCATACTCCAGGAGTTTGACTTGGAATTCGACTGCGCCAAGTCCAAGAAATCCTTAGTTTTTGCTAAATTGATATGCGATTTTCCTCACTCTGCCACGGAAAATGTAGCAGTCGATTCATTACCCGATGAATCTCTTTTTCTTATTAGCACTGATGATATTTTGTATGGGGATATAATTATATATCTCCAAACCCAAACTTTCCGACCTACGTTGTCTAGTACTGGACGACGTCGCATACACTATCAAGCTCGTCAATACATTATCCTCGAGGATACTCTTTACCATCGAGGAATTGACTCTGTTTTTCGATGTTGTCTAACGTTTGATGAAGCCGAGAAAGCTCTGAATGACTACCATTCAGGAGCATGTGGTGGTCATATGTTTGGGTATGATACTGCCCAGAAGATCTTACGCATAGGATATTTTTGGCCTTCTTTGTTTAACGACTGCATTACTGTCGTTCAGAAATGCCATGCCTGCTAGACCTACAATCAGAAAATTCAGTCACATCCTGCTCCTCTTCATCTTGTCGTCTCAGTTGGTCTTTTTGCGAAATGGGGCATCGATTTCATGACATTTCACCCTCACTCGGCCGGGGGGGCATTGTTACATCATTGTAGCCATTGATTACTTTACGAAATGGGCCGAGGCGATGCCGGCATTCGACAATATTGGAAAGACTACAACCTTGTTTCTTTTTAATCATGTCATAGCTCATTTTGGTGTTCCCCAAGCTATCGTCACTGATCACGGTAGCCACTTTAGGAATTTTATGATTTCTGAACTTACGAAAAAGTTGGGTCTTCACCATGATAACTCAACGCCCTATTATCCACAAGCTAATGGTCAAGTCGAAGCGATTAAAAAATTTCTCACAACTATGCTTCGAAAAATGATAGGGATTCATAAAACAAGTTGGCACACAATGTTGTTTTCGGCATTGTGGGCATACCGGACATCTGTCAAGTCTACTACGGGGTTTACGCCTTTTCGGTTAGTCTATGGTGTGGAAGCCATTCTTCCTATAGAATGCGAGATACCCTCTCCGAAGCTAGCTGTTGAACTCCTACCCAACACTTCTGCTGAAGAAGAACGTCTATTGTATCTTATGCGATTAGATGAAACTCGACGTGACGCCAATCTAGTAATAGAAGCCCAGAAAAAATGTGTCAAGGCCCAATATGACAAGCATGTCAAGCCTCGCGTTTTATCTGAAGATGATCTTGTTCTTCTCTATGAACAGGATCGAGAATTGTTAGGAGATGAGAAATTCAAACCTATGTGGTGAGTTCCTTATATTGTTCGCCGAGTTTTGGAAAAGGGAGCATATGAGTTGGTCAATTACGATGGTATCCCTTTGAGTGAACCCAGGAATGGGTTGTACTTGAAGAAGTACTATGCATAAATCACTTGTGCACAAGTACTTTTATTTTAATGTATCATACTTTGTGTGTGCTACAATAGTTTTCTTTTGTCGTTATCTGGTCTCTGCCCTTATGTGACATTGTGTTTGATTTCCAGATGTCGAAGTCTTCACTACCCTATATTGGCTTCACTGATGGTGCTAGCCGTAGCACTCAAAACCTTGATTCCACTGCGTGAGCAATCTATGCCCCAACAAACGAACTTGTATCTTTACAAGGTCTGTGCCTTGGTCGTGCGACCAACAACATTGTAGAGTATAGCGCCGTTATTGAATTATTGGTTGATGTTATCTCGCTCGGAATTCATCATTTGGTTGTGCGACTTGAATCACAACTTTTAGTACTACAGTTAAGTAATATCTACTCTATTTGAAGTCCTACTTTGTTACGGGTGTATTTGCGAATTCGCCTCTTGGAACATTATTTTGATCACATTGAATATCAACATATTCCTAGATGTCTAAATACATTAACAGATGCATTTGCTAATTATGTATTAGATAGACATTTGAATCATTTATAAGTTAAAAACAACAAAATTCACACAATATAAAGTAAACCGGTAGAAGCCATCTGTATATATAACGATCAAAAGAGTTTTTTACAAAAGTTTGTCTGAATATCAAAATGTCAAAAATTTGAAGCTCATAAGCTTCTACAAAGTGACATCATGGATGACGTTCATGGTAACACACGACTGTCCTAGCAACCCTACAGAGCAGTCGAATCATAGATGTTGATACCCCTATAGTATGACGTTGATCACGTCATGGAACCTCTTCCAGAGTCATGTCTGGAATGTCTGCAGTCAAGCCCTCTAAATTCTGTTCCACCACTTGATAATCCTCAACATACTGTGTTGTTGCCACTACCTCTCCTCGCCACTGGATGGGAGAAGTGCCAGGAGGTATGTAAGGTCCAACATCTGTGTTATCAACAAATGATTTTGTATTAGTCTTTGGATGAACATATAAAACAAAACATTTGAATATGATAAAAATTCACAAAAACATTTAAAAAGAGAAAATGTGTGTACTTCTTACCAAGGTCACCCCACTGAGCATCCTTTGGTAATACCAAATCCGGATCTCCTCAGAAATCCAGCCCAACATAAGCATAGTCATCAACCATCAACATTTTTGGTTGAAGCCAGTCAAAGAAAGTATCATCATATTTGATGATAGGTCCTGCTACGTGTCGGGCCATGAGCCGACACCATCTCAGCATCTGCAGATCCCTGGGAGCTGGTAAATTCCACTCCACCTATAGCCTCAGTAATGGAACCCGCTCAAGGAGGAAGGATACCAGCAAAGATCTGTACCTAAATTTCTTTAGGTTTCCACGTCTGCACTTGGTCAATTGTTTTTTTTATACTGCACAACACAACATCTTCCTAATTGAACACTCGAGGCTCAGTACACTCAATAACATACTGGAAGTAACTCTGTAATGCCATATGAGGAGCAGAGCTCCCAGCCATCCGAGCTATAGTGAATAAGATAGTATGGAGTGTCAAATATTGTACCCCCCAAATCACTACTTTTCCTTTCTTTCTCTCAGCCTCGGAAACGTAGTGTATGCGACAATACTCACTCATCGGTAACCCACCACCTCTACTACTGGTTAGGCTCACATAGTACCCCCGTCGGGACAATCCGGTCAAAAATTAAATGTCCTCAATGTCCAAGGATGGTGTGTGGACCCCCACTTGAAACACCTGCTGATCCGGGTCCCACATATGCACCAGGTACTCTAATAGTCTGACTTGGGCCCTCATGCCCGGGATGCGAAAGTACTTCAAGAGACCACAATATCTCAAAGTAGCTATGGTAGGTGGATGATTTTCGGCCATTGCATTTTCCTCTTCATGTTCCCTTTCATGCCACTCAAGCACCATGTTGATGGCCAATTATCTGCATAAGAAACACAATAAGAGGATTAATAACTTTTTTCATGCTTCAGATCTTTTTCATTGGCTAAAAATTTAAAAAAAATTTGGGCTTTGCGGTTCTCACAGGTGCCCTGTGTGCACAGTTCGAGAACCTCATAGGTGGCTTAAGGCTCACCTGCGAGAATGCATCATTCTCGTAGGCCCCCTATAGCTTGCCTACGAGAATGGCAACGCGCATGTAGGGCCTAGAAAACCAACTTAAAAATGGAAATTTAACTAATGAAATTACAAATTTAAACCATGAAAATGTCAAGCACAAAGAGCCTACCTTAATGTCGCAGATGGCTCGCTAAATGGTCTCTCCTAGCTCCCACAAATTGACGCCAAAATTGGAGGGTAAAAGAGGGGTTTTTTGAGCTCAATAGTGGAAATGTAAAAATGGTGTGGTAAAAAGAGTTTTTACTCCTTTTATTTACTTTTACTATATCATTTTGGTTCTTTATGATTATTTATCGATTAAACCTAATCCCTAATGTCATGTTGAATGTAATTCTTGCAGGCATGATGACTTTGATGATTCAATACAGGGCTACAAATATGTTTTTCTTTGTTATAGCATGTTTTTGATTGTTTTTTATGGTTTTTACATAAAACCTCGAGCATTGTTTTTGTCTGATTCTTGCACTTGTAAATACATGAGAACGTGATCGAGCATACTTTTATCACTTTTTTGGGCTCAACAAGGTTATACGAAAAAGGAACCCCCCCTGGACTCCTCTTTAATCTCTTTTCAGACTCTCTAAACATGAAAAGATCGTCGAGTGACCTTGCTATTTTCACGCTCGATAAAGTATTTGAAGTAAGCATCTGGTGAGCGATAACTTATCTCTTTTTCGGTCTCATCCAGGCTATTTTACGAAAAAGGAACTGAGAGAGTTCTCTTTTAAGTGTTTTTCCAAACTCTATAATCTTGAAAAACATTCGAGTTTTCTATCTATGGACTCATTAAAGAAACATTGACAAACCCGTGATTGGACCGAACCACTCCTTCTTAGGGTTCATTAAACATACTCCGAGGGACTCGTCTGAAGGATGATCTTACATCAACAAGCATATGTTATCCTCCTTAATCTTGCGTAAAAATAAAGAGGTACTCGCCAGAAATGGTGGGGGAAAATTTGGGAAAGGGATATGTTTTCATCTTCGTATTGATTGGCAGTAAGTGTCGCTCTTGAACATGACACCCCCTATTCATCATTTGAAGCCGGTTTGGGAAATCCATTTTGTCTCTCATTTGATGGATTACAAGTTCATTCTCTATGTCGTCTTTGAGTCAATGCTGCCAAATCATTGGTCATGTCATTCATATGTTCAAGAGAAGTACATCTGAAACCTATATTGAGTCAGCCATCTGTAGTTATCCATTCTCTCCGTGTCGGCCTTCCTTGTGTCCAGTCCAAGTCACATCATACTTTGTTTCACCTTCAAAATATATTACTCATTTTGTGTCATTGATGGGGGATACATCAAGGCCCTCATGTGAGGAGTTTTGTTCCATCGAATTCAACTCATTATCCGGAATCAAGACTTAGAAATTATTTAGTACCTTGGAGCTTGCATGCCTCAATGGCAGGTTTCCTCGCTTTCGACAGTGGGTTTACATCATTGACCCCTGATCGAAAGATTCCGTCGGATGTTCGACTTCAACTCATTTATTCACACTCGATGGATTGTACTATGGTACCTTGGGATTCATTGACATCAATGGTGATTTCCCTCGTACTTGTTAACGGTTTCATTAACGACCAGTAATCAAGTGGTTTCTACTATGTTCGACTTCAACACATGTAATCACATGGTTAGATTCGTACTTTGGGTGATGAGATTGAAGACCCTGGATATCATCTTTCTGATCAGGTTGCGATGGAGTATGTATAATTTGTGACACATAGATCCACTGTGTATGTCTCGTGGCTATGTCGTCTAGATTTGAAATTTTTCGCATACATCCACAATGTATTCTGGTGGCTATGCTACATTTTGACGGCATGGATCCACAGTGTATGATTGGTGGCCATGACCCAGTTCTATAATGTTATCTGTCTATGATCTGAGTATGGAAATTCCTACCTCAGAATTGATATATATATGATATTCCGCAGATGCTTGGTTGTTCGCAGGTTTCCGATTAGATGTGCTTCTGGTTCTCGACACACACATGCAGCTTACAAAGTCTATCGACTGTCACTGTTTCCAACCTCAAACTTTGGGGAGAATTCTGTTACCCATGATTTTGGTTATCATGATGATGTATTAATGATGGTGTACTCAGGCTCTTCATAAGAACTTTCTCCTGAGAAAAAGTTATTTTCATTTCTTCCAGAAAACTCATTTTTGAAGACTGTTCGCAGGCCACTAGTATATTTGCCTGCAAGAATGAATGATTCTCACAGGCTGTCTTAAGCCAGGGTGAGAGAAGTTCGCACTGTGTTGAACTGCTAGGGTGAAAACTCTTTCTAAAGTAAGGGAATCATGAATTCTCGATGCTTCTAGAAGGGAATTCTCGATGCTTCAGGATTATCATGATCATTATTTACATGCAGTAGGTGAAGAAAAATTTGTCTAGCATGTTCAAGAAAGGACCAGAGGAAACTTATAACAAACAATAAAATGCCTGGAAAGAATCCAATTTTAAGTACTTGTTTCCTTCCATAATGCCTTTTCATACCTCTGTCAAGGTATATCATCTTCCAACAGAGTTTCTAAATCACATTTGAAGCTTGAGTGGAGTCTCCAATAATGTTTTGGAAGTTGGATTATGCATTGAGAGTGGAGTCGCCATTTAAAATTTAAATTTCTAGATTCTTCTACCAGTGGAATCACCTTCAAACTGATTTTTTGATGTGTGGAGTTGCCAGAACATGAATACAACCAATATGTTCTTAAGTGTTTGCTGCTCTCAGACCTTAGAACTCCACCATGTCGTTCTTTTCCAGGGAAAATTTTACAATTTCGTCCCTCACAACGGTGACAAAATGTTAGCACTCTGTAAATTTTGTCCCGCTGATAGACAAAATTTATTGTTTCAGCCTACTTTAGAGTTGGGCACTAGCTTGATCAACTCAGAGAGGGATCTCTCGTGTCACTTGATATTTATTTGATAATCAGTGGATAGATTTAGTTTGTTTGGGGGTTGTATACAATTGTTGGTGAAAGAAAGGGGGTGATATTTGGGGCTATGGAGTCAAAAATGAATAAAACAGTGGCAGGTCATTTGAACTATCTAGAGGAGAAAGGCTAAATGAGGCAATGAGTCTATGATCCGGATTATTTTTGGCATGAAATGAGATCGGAGATATAATAAAAAAATGCACAGAGATATCGCAGATATTCAATAATATAACAAAAATGTATCAGAGATGCAACCATAAACAAAAATATACAGTAATACATGATTTCTATTAATAAAAGAAATGTACAGAAACTGTAAAAATACAGAGTGAAAGACTCGCTAGAATGGTGGCATCTTATCTCTAAGAAGAGATGTGACGGCTACTCGCATTCGCAAGAAGATGATTACAGTGAGGCTCTGAAGGCCTTTTTACAATAAGCAGGAATGCCAAAAACCCTAGACATCCAAAAACCTAACCCTAGGAGATGAAGTGCCAAAAGTCATGTGGGCCCCATTTGGGTAAGTGAGTACATCAACTTCCCGGGGTCGTAACTTTTGCATACGATCTTCATTTTAGGCGTGTGATAGCTCGTTGGAAAGGTATCATCGAGGATATTGATTTTGGGGGCTCAATCATGCCTTTGGATATCATTGAGAACCTAGATCTTGAAAAACCTTCATTTGGGCCCTCAAAATGGCCCCGAAAGTGAAAACCTGCTAAAAATAGTAAATTGCCAAAATCGCCAGAAAACTGTTTTGAGCCATCTAGAAAAGGTGGGTGGCCACCGATATCCACTTAGATCAGTCTGAGTTTTTAAAATTGAAATCTGCATGGTGAAAGAGGAAAAGGAAAACAAATAACTGCATCAGAGCATATTGAAATGAATTTTGAATTAGTTAAGAGGAGAATTACATAATTTAAATTGCTAAGTCGAGAGCTTCATAAGACGAATTCCAGACTCTTAACTCTCCAATTTAAAAAGAGGAAAATGTAAATGGGATTTCAAAGACACAAGAAATACTCACTATGAGAGAAAACATAACTCATATCACAACCATTAGAATCTTTTCATAAACAGTTCAAAATGCTTCTGCATTGTATATTCACTTTAGCTCCATGGATTTACAAAGTCTTCCTACTATGAGGGTAGGTCCCTCTTTGGTCTGTACAACCCTTTATTAATCTTTGTAATAGTATATATAGGTAAATTAAATCCGGGATTCAAAATGAATCATCTTCCCCAAAGTTCCAACAATAGTTGTCGGTTACAAAAGAGTAACGTACAACAAAAAAACTCCTATTTCTAGGGACATTATAAAACAAAACTGACATATTCGAGATTTTTCCTTGAAGGCTACTTGTCAATATTATTACAAAATTCTCTGACACACACTAAATTTAGCTTGAAAACTATTTCAAATTAGCAATTTCTTCCTTCAAGGTGTCAAGCCAAGCAGGATGATTTTCTCCAATGCTTTCAACCACCTCAACTTTTACCTTTGTCTTCTAACACTTTCTCTGTTTCCTCCTGACAACTCGCGTATGGTGCTCGACTGTGTGTATGTTGATGATTAAATCCTTCATGATGAGATTTAATCTGAGCTCTTTATCCGCTCCTGGCTCTCCCGAAGGATTTGTATAAAATTTCGTTGCTAAGATTTGAGCAACCAGTTTCTCTCTCTTCTTCAATGAAGAAGTTGTCATATTCATTGAAAATCCTAGTTCACTGAAGGCTTCCCAGTCTTCTTTGTCCATGCTTCTTGGTTTTGCAGAAAACATAATTTTATCTCCCTTGATCGCACATAAATTAGGAAGTTGATCCCATTTGTAATTACCTCGTTTACGAATGAACCGTTGATTTCCCAAAACAAAGTAATACCATCCATATTTTGAAGGACAATAGTCATCAAGTTCTAATCACGAATTACTGACGAAGTACTTGCAAGTACAACAATTTGTCATGCTCGACCAATATATTCTGAATGATGAGCCTTCAAATCAGTTATATGGTGGCGCTCACCTGGCATTGCACAGACGAAAAGTACTTCGAGCAAGTGGCGTGAGATGATTTAACCGACCGTCACTTTCCCCTCTCCACATGAAATCTTTAGATTTGACATATTTAATGATATTAGAACACATGACATCGGGGCATGGCTGAGAGGTTTCGCGCTCACCTGCTTTTCTCCTCGATATGCTTCTGGAGGTGCCATGTGTCTATGGGTTGAAACCATGGTATTTTCCATGACCTGCTCTCTAGTGCTTAACCTTCGTGTTATTTCCTCTCTCGATATGTCTCCTGACCATCGATCTGGGCTGCTCAAGATCTATGGACCGTTGGGTCGCATCACTCCTGCGTCTCCACCAATTTTAACACTGTCCGCCAGATATGACCCCACCTACTAGTCTAACACTCCTCTATATTGATTTAGTGTTCCACCAAATCTCAAGACTTGGATTCTAAGAGATTATTATAATGATGATAGGTCTAAAATGTTGTTGTTGTTACAGATGACATTGTTGTTGTTGTGGTCCTCTGTAAGGAGTCCTTTACTGAGGAGTTTGTCATCACGATGTCATGAACATAGGTCCTCTGGGCGTATCCTGATTCCCTAAAGTCTTTCTCGTTGGTGTATGATGTTGTTGCACTCCTAATTTCATCTATCTAGTCGGTATAAAAGGAGTCCTACCCTGACCCCCACCATTCAGTTCTTCCTCGGCTATGAGGGCCTTCTGAATTGTATAGTGTAATTTCTGAGGCATTAGGATCCTGACCTTCTCATGAATGTTCAAATTAAGTCCGAACACAAACATTTTTACCTTTAGTTTCTCTGTGTTCAAATGTGGAGCATACCTAAGTAGCTCCATGAATCTGGCCTCATACTTTGGCACCATACAACCACCCTGTCATAAGGTGTTGAACTCATTAAGCTGGAGCTCAATGAATTCCTTAGACAAGTACCTCTCCCAGAACCGTTCCTCGAACAACTCCCATAACACGTCTTCGATGACCATGTTTAGTTGAGGTAGGAGCGTCTTCCACCAAAGTAGAGCACTCCCTTTCAATTGGAAGACTGTCATGCGGGGCATCAAAAAACTCGAGAAAATTCACCTTCTCGAGTTCTCTGTGTATACTACTACTACTAGCTAGGGTACGCTATGGACCCTCATTGGGAATAAAGGCTCTACCCTCATCTCAATCCAGGTGGTTGATCAATTCCTCTAACATCCTCTAGAAGGATCTCATCATACCTACCACATCTCCCACAACAAACTGCTCTTGCTCAATGGTTTGTTCTTCTCCCTGGGGGTTACACCCCTTTGGCATGGATACTATTAGAGGTGTCACACCTCTTCGTCCAACACCACGTCATCTACTTCCCCTGCGTCCTCTAGCCATGATTACCTGCATGGACAATTTTCAAAATTTAATTAGTGATATAATTTAGTCATTTAGTTAACACAGTGGAAGGCGTAATGGTCCAATGTCACAGGGTTGAACCTGCTCTGATACCATATGTAACAACCCTCTGATCACAACATGAAGACAAATGATTACAACGAAGCAATATTATATATATATATATTGTTTTTCTTACAATTTATGAGATTATCTTTTACAACAATTATATAACGAAAAATAAATTTATCTACAATGATAACAATTAAAGGAATTCGATCTACATAGTCAGTATCTCTATAAATTCCAGTAAACCATAAATTACCACTTATGCAATTTACAACAAGCATCAATTATACAATAAAATATAACAATTCACTTGGTCTAATGCTTGAAGTTTCAACCACATCAGGTCTTACAAGGCAGTGAAACATAACAATATCAACCTGCCCAACATCCTACACCTGCAAGGTTAGGGCCTTCAAGACACATAATCAATGCTCATAGGCCAGGATTCATCTGATCAATTTTAACCATTTAAGGTCTCAGGACTGGCAGTTGTTCTGATGAACATGAAGATATCTACACCCATAACCCAACCTAGTCTAAATTCAAGACAAAGATCAACAATAAGCGAGTAAAGAATATTCCATCAATACAAGGGAACAAACAATTTAATATATTAAGAATTGCTTAAAAGTACAAAGCCAGGTATAAAAGTTTCTATCTAAAGATGTGACCCCAAATACATGTAAACTCTTCAAATCTAGTTTTATCAAGATTACACAATTTTCGCCCTATAAGTAAAATCTAAAGCGTAGGAGATGAATTACTAGGAATCAATAATCATTACTAGCCATTAAAAATGTAGATCCTCAAATCAAGGTTATATGTCTTAACATCATATAAGTAATTATAATCTTTAAAACTAGATCAATAAAATCAATCTTTAATACAATTTTTTACTATCAATAATTGTGTTATTATTAAGGATGGAAAAAGATGCTAGATTGATGTCTTACAAATATTAAATTTTAAGACAACCAAATCAAGATTGAAGTGAAAGTATGTTACAACCCTCAATATACACAATCTAAGGTGAAATTCAATGGACCATTTTTCTTTACGAATATAAGTATTAGTCATTTAATAATGTCACAATTTATCTATGCAAAAGTATATACATTAATGACCATTTGCTTGGTTAAATATTAAATAAAGGAGATTATATTCAGTGAAGCAAAAGGGTGAATAAGTACAATCTTATTATTTTCCTTGTTTAAGGCTAAGCAAGTTACACAACAATTATTGGAATGTAATTGCCATTTTGAATTATAATCCAATAATATCATTAATACTCTCATTATTTCATTTCATTTCTAAATCGTAATTTCATTAATCTAAACTAATAAAATCAACCATTAAAATAAATTCTAATATCCAAATAATCATATATTACTCAATAATAAAAATTGATAATATCAATCAAATAATTAATAATTTCCCAATCATGATAGGATTAAATAGGATACGTCATTACTTCCTTAATAATTTATTACCTAAGGCATCGAAGTGATAAAATAAATCATGTTGTAATTCTTTAGGGATTAAGCCTCCTTAGCAACGATTGAATCGTATAAGATGGGCAACAAATCAAGAGTTGCCCATCTTTGCTAGCATGCAAAGTATAACCCAATGAATTGTAATCTACATTGTAAAAGGTTTAGAGTGCTATACAACCATGATTAGAGATATTTCGATGTAATTGTTGTTCGGATAACCCAAAGTCTCATTACCATATGGAATTACAAAAATCTCATTAAAAAAAATCAATTACATTCACATATGGAATTACCATCGTACTTTTAAATCCATCTAAACTAAAAAATAACTGAAATATAAATACCATAATCCAAGATATGATGAAGTATGAGGATAACCCTCTACTTGAAGAAGCTTGCACAATGTCTTTAGCGATAATATGAAGATCTTGCGCTATGTCCTTGACCTTTTCTATTTGCTAACAAAGTGACTTCACCAGTACCTCCTAGCGAACACTAGGGGTACTCTTCTTCCCCCTTAGCCTCTCGAGCTGCAAAGGGGCCACACACAATAAACCAATAAAAATAGCTCCAAGGGTTGTCTCGCAAGGTAAAACTTACACTCTTTCTACAAGCTTGGTATCCCAACTCTCACAAGTAAAACACAGTCAAAACCATTTTGGCAACATAACCTTACCAATAATACGTGTAATCAATTTTCCTTCTACACCATTTGCTTTATAGAAATTTCCTCACTGACACATATCCTCATGCATAAATAATTAACTTTTTAATTAATTTAATTAAGATTATTCACTCACACACTTGTCACACTCTTCCTAAGTTGCACAAGAAATTACCCATTTTATTTTATTTAAAAAGTCAAATTCCCTCACATTCCCCACTGTGTTCCTATTTTCTCTCTTAGTTGTCCCTTTGTTCCCAAAATTTTCATTTAATGAGTGTCTCCTAACTAGATCTTAGTTAGAGTTGGATTATGAGTCTTCTTCTAACTCGTCAATAGCATATGCCAATACATATACATCAAATAGATATAAGTCACAATACATCATCATGATCATCATATATAACCCATAATTGAAACGAAATCATAATATACCATAACCAGAGCAGTTGCACGCAAACGTGCCTCCAAGAATATGTCAATAAAAGTGTGCTCAGTAGAGCAGGATGTTACATACACCCCCTCTTGTTTTAAAATTTGTCTTGAAGTTTTTACAGTATATAAATGCAATTAAATAAATGTATCGTACATAGATCTACATATCTAATTTATCAAACAAGTAAGGAAACTGTTGATACATCTCGTATGCATCCTCTGAGGTATCTGAGTGTGGAATATAGTTGTCCCATTGGAGCTTGACCTGATCGACTATTTGACGTCGTATTTGTTGAGTGCAATCATCTAGAATGCGGATTGGCTCCACCATGATATCACCCTCGTCCGACACTTGCAATAACATGTGACAAATCACTAATATAATGTCACAAAACAGATACATGAAATACATCATGCATACACCTCAAAGAATCGGGCAAGGCTAGTTGATAAGCCATAGGTCCTTTCCTTTCCATAACCTCGAAAGGTACCACAAACCTAGGAGAGAGGTTAGCCCTTTTCAAACTTGATCAAACTCTTGTGCGTTTTTACCCACAAGAAAACTATGTCACCAACTTCATAAATGTGGTCAAAGCGATGAGAATCAACATAACTCTTTTGACAATCTTGTTCTTCTTTAGTCCTTTGTCTTATCAATTGTATCTGTTCTTCCATTTCTTGAATCACTTCTGGTCCTACCAGAACCCTATCCTCAAGTCGATCCCAACTCAACGATGTCTATAAAGAAACCAAAATGGTGCCATCTTAATCATACTCTAATAGTTGTTGTTGTATGCAAACTCTACTAGTGGCAAGAAATATTCTCAACATTTATGTTGGTCCACTACATATATATGCAACATATCCTCCAAAATATGTTTCGTTCTTTCTGTTTTTCCATCTGTCTCTGGGTGATATGTTGTACTAAAATATAGTTTTGTTCCCAAGGCCTCTTGGAAATTGGTCCAAAACCGTTCTGTAAACACTGATCCCCGATCAGATATGATCCTTCTTGGAACATTGTGTAACCTCACAATTGATTTGACAAATACTCTAGCTATATTTGGCACCTGATACGTCGTACGCACTGGAAAAAAATGTGTACTCTTCATTAGAGTGTCAACTACCAAAAAAATTGAATTCTGTCTCATTTCCGCCAGTGGCAATCCAACGATGAAATCCATCAAAATGACCTCCCATTTCAATTTAGGAATAACATGTGGTTGTAATAATCTTGTTGGATGTCTATGTTCATCCTTCACTTGCTGACATTCTAGATATCTCACCTCATAACTAATTATGTCAGCTTTCATTCCCTTCTAGAATAATAAAGGCTTAAGGCCTTCCTCCATCTCCGTGACTCTCGGATGAGCCATGTACATTGCTCGATGATATTCACTCAATATAAAACTTCTTAATTCATTGTTAGGCGGTACGTAAATTCTTCTGTTAAATATCAACAATCCATCATTGTCTAAACAATAACCTTCAAGCTTCGGCACCATCATGGTATTTCGTCCAATGTTATCCTTAACTTCTTTATACCATTCATCATCAATCTGTAAAGTAAGAATCTTTTCTCGAAGATTCGTCTTAAGAGGTATTATCGAGAATACATGTGGTCTCCAACTCAATGCATTTGCCAGTCTATTCACCGTTCCTTTAATGTAAGTAATCTCAAATTCGTATATGCTAAGTAATTATGACCAACACCTTTGTCATGCATTCAAGTCACTCTATGTAAAAACATGTTGCAAACCACAATGATCTGTCTTTAATTTGAATTTTCATGTAATCAGATTATGTCTCCAAACTCTCAGGGCATATACAATTGCTAATAACTCCATGTCATGCATTGAGTAGTTCTCTTCATGTTTTCTCAATTTGCTTGAAATGTAAGTGATCAATCGATCGTCTTGCATCAAAACTTCACCTAAACCTTCCTTGGATGCATCCATGCATACAAACAATTCCTTTTCCATGTCGGGGACTTTCAGGATTGGTGTTGTTGTCAACAACTCTTTAAGATTTTGAAATGCTTCCGTGCATTTCTTTGTCTAAACAAAATTCTTATTTTTCTTTTGCAATTATGTGATCGCATTTTCTATCTTCGAAAAACCTTTGATGAATCGTCAGTAATATCCTGCTAAACCCATAAAGCTATGTACTTCTTGTACATTTGTCAGTGATGGCTATTTCATAATAGCCTCTACTTTTGTTGGATCCATAGAGATACCTTCACCAGATATGATATGTCCCAACTAATGAATCTCCGATTGGTAAAAATAACATTTCGATAACTTCACGTACAAATTGTTTTCTCATAAACATTGTAGGACCAATCTCAAGTGTTCTTCATGATATTCTTTTGTCTGGGAATAAATCAATATGTCATCAATAAATACTTGAACAAACTTGTCCAAGTATTCGCAGAACACCCCGTTTATCAAACTCATGAACACCCCCAGGAAATTCGTCAATTCAAATGGTAAAACTATAAACTCATAGTGTTTGAATCTCGTCTTAAATGCGGTCTTAGGGATATGTTCTTCTTTATTCCATTATTAGTGATATACCAATCTCAAATCAATCTTCGAAAACACCGTCACTCCCTTCATTTGGTCAAACAAATCATTTATTTTGGCAACATAAACTGGTTCTTGATCGTCTCTTTGTTCAATAGTCAATACAATAGTCAATACAAATTCTCCACGATCCATCCTTCTTTCTCACAAAAATAACTAGTGCACCCCAAGGTGACACACTTGGATGTATAAGTCCCAAGTCCAACAATTCCTTCAATTGCATTTTCAACTCCTGAAATTCAGGCATTGACATCTGATATGGCATTCTTGCTATCGGTTTAGTTACAAAGTCCATTGTAAACTCCAACTCTCTTTCGGGTGGTACACCTGGTATATCTTCTTGAAACACCTCTACAAACTCTTTCACTACAGGAAGGTTTTCTAATCCTTCTGCCTCCCCCTTTTCATTTAGCGCTAAGATTGCATAAATATTGCACCCCTTGCACATATTCTTCTATAGTTGTATGGAAGAAACAATCTCAAGGACATCCCTTGGTTCCTTCCTATAATCAATCTACTTTGTCCCAAATCATCTGTGAAATTTAACCGTTTCGTCTTCCAGTTAAGTATCGCATCATGTGATTCTAGCTAGTCCATACCAATCACTATGTCATAATATCCTAAGATCGTGACATAGAGATCTACCTTCACTACAAAGTCTCCCAAGTTAACGCTACAGTCTGTAACCTTTCCTCTAACCTTCTTCTTGGAACCCGATGCCATTTCTATGTATCTAAATTCATCTTTCTCGACTATCTTTACCTTAATTCTCTTTATCACTGCACTAGATATAAATCTCTATATAACAACTAGATCTATCAAAATGCTAAAAGTTTGGTCAACAATTGTACTTGACGTCTCGAGCATAGTGGAATGGTGCTCAGCTTGGCGGTTGTTCACCGCTGAATGTATCTTGTGGGAATTGCCCAAATCTCCAATTGTAGTGGGTCTGGATGATTTGGACGCTCTGGCCTTCTCAATCAGACAGTCTCTCTAGTAATGTGGCTCTCCACATGTCCAACATCCAGTCTTCAGTCCAATACTCCTGGCTCCTAAAGTAGAAGTCGTTGGCCTAGCAGTCTATGATCTTGGTCTGTTATGTTGAACATGCCTAAAATGTTATTGATGTTGCAGATGACATTGTTGTTGTTGTGGTCCTCTATAAGGAGTCTTTTGTTGAGGAGTCTGCCATTGTGGTGTTGTGAAAATAGGTCCTCTGGGGGTATCTCGATGCCCTGGAATTTTTATGTTTGGTGTCTAATGTTGTTGCTCTTGTGATGTCATATGTCCAGTCTGTCTAGAAGGAGTCCTACCTGTACCCCCATTGTTCAATTATTCCTCAGCTATGAGAGCCTTCTGAACTTTATCATGCAATGTCTGAGGCATTAGGACCCTCACCTTCTCATGAATGAAGTTAAGGCCAAACAAAAACTTTTTGACCTTTAATATATCTGTGTTCAAATGTGGAGCATACCTAAGTAGCCCCATGAATCTGACCCCATACTCTAGCACCAGAATAAAACCATACCGTAAGGCATTGAACTCATTAAGTTGGTACTCAATGAATTCCTCGAACACGTACCTCTCCTAGAACCATTCCTCAAATAGCTCGCATGACATGTCTTCGACAACCATGTTTAGTTGAGGTAGGAGTGTTTTCCACAAAATTAGAATGCTCCCTTTCAATTGGAAGACTGTCATACGAACCTTCATGTTGGAGGTGTAATCACAAAGTGAGAAGCACATCACCATTTTCTCCAACCATGCCTTGGTGGCTAACTCGTCCATGGCACCCCAGAAATCGGAAAAGTTCACCTTCTTGAGTTCTTGGTGTATAATACTTGTTGGCCCTGGGTTCTGGAAGAAAGTGAAGATTAAGGAAGAAAAGATGAAATACAAACTGCGCGTATTGTTATCACTCTGTAAATTTTGTCTAGTGGAATAGACAAATGATAGAGGTAACTGTTTCAACCAGCTTTAGAGCTGAGGCACTGGCCTGCTCAACTTAGAGAGGGATCTCTCATGTCACTTGATGTTTCTTTGGAAATCAGTGGCTAGATTTGGTTTGTGTTGGGGTTTTTTAATAAAATATCTGGAGAAATGAAAATAACATTTGGGTTATGGGGTCTGGAATAAATATAGTACATTATCAAACTTGAGAACTATTCAGAGGAAAAGGCTAAATCAGACAACAAGTCTGAGTTTATATCTAAAAATTTTGCATGACATCAGAGGAAAAGAAACATATAACTACATCAGAGCATTAACATATAACTACATCAGAGCATTACAGAGATGAATTGTGAATAAGTTAAGAAGAAAGAAACATAATCTGAGTTGCTAAGACAAGAGCATCAAATAATGAATTTTGGGCCTCTAAATCTCCAATTTAAATAGAAAGAAGTGTAAATGAAATGTATGTTTACAGGAAATACAAACTATGAGAGGAAAACAAGACTCATATCACTGTCAGTTAGAATATTTTCATAAATAATCCAAAATATGCCTCGCATTTATATATTCATTCAAGCCCCTAAATTTACAAAAGTTTTTCCTGCACAGAGGGCAGGCTCCTCTTTTCTCCATGCTTTCTATATCCTCGAGATAATATATATATATATATATATATATATATATATATAGAAGGTTTCTTCATGGAATACAAAACATTCATACTTCTCATCATTATAGATGAGAGATAAGTTACAAAGGAGGAATGATTTATAAGAACTATTACCCTATCTTAGAGGGACCGTTAGGAATAGGTTCATCATATCTAGGCACCATCTGTCCAAAACTTGTTGGGATGTACTTGTCTCCACCTGAGAGTTTATTTTAGCTTAGCTATCTCCTCCTTTAGAGTATCCAACCAAGTCAGTTGATTCTGTCCAACACTTTTAGCCATTGATCTACATCGATTTACAATTGACATCCTGTCGAGTTATTCCTTTTGCGCCTCTTCTATATTTTTCCATACACCACCGGATATGTCTTGGTCGTCTAAATAATCAATTCTCCAAACTATCAGGCTCCCATGATGATGTATCTCTTGCTAAATTCTCAAGACTCGGATTTTGTCTGAAAATTGTTGAGACACGGATGACACAGTGACTGATACTGGGTCGAAGT
Organism: Picea engelmannii; assembly: GCA_009831015.1. Lineage (NCBI taxonomy): Eukaryota > Viridiplantae > Streptophyta > Pinopsida > Pinales > Pinaceae > Picea > Picea engelmannii. Next base: position 132,279 of record ML788696.1, on the reverse strand, counting down.
GAGAAAAACAACAGAAAAGATGGAGGGAAGTAAGAGAAGTCAAGTCGTTGGACGAGGAGATCTAGGAAGACAAATCAACAAGGAAGATGGATCCTGGAAAAATCATCAAGCAAAAAAAACCCACCGGTAGATGCTTTAGAAAACCTCGCAGGAAGGAAGGAAAGACAGGCTAGCGAAGCCCTGAAAACACAGGTTAAGTTGACCTAGGTTTTTGGTATCTAGGGTTTTATACACCTAGGCTTCGGCCTAAGGATGTTGGTGAGATATTGTAATGTATAAGTAAAGGTCAAGAGGACCTAGGATCGGGTTGTTGTTGTTTTTTTTCATTCGGAGTTATTTGTTGTTAATGTAGAGAGAGAAGTCTGTGTTGTAAGATCTTCAACTCGGTGCAAAGATCAACCCTGCAGGTCGGTGTGTAGGGAAGGGAGGAAGGGAAGAAGAGAGAAAGGGAGAATATCTACTAGCTACGAGCGCATATAGGATTGTATTCTTTCACCTAATATATTATAAAGCATAGTTCTATGGACGTATCCCTAGGGAGAGGGTGAACCACGTACATCTTGTTGTTGTGTGTGATTGATGTTGTGTTCTCTCACTCTATGATATATTGTTATTGCATTACTATGTTATATATGATCTATAATTGTGCGAAGTATGTTTATGTTTGGGAATAATAGTATGATATCCTTGTGTGATTACCTTGATTCCACTTGCACTTCCTCTTGTTGTAGACACCTGTGTCCTACAACCCCCTATTGCTACTTCGAGTGAGACTGCATCTGCTTTGCAGGTGTTTCTGAAAGGGCCAGTATTTATGGCTTGTTGGTGTGCTATCAGAGTTGAACCTTGGGTCTGCACTATGCCAAAAAATGGTTCTTTGGTCGTGAACAAGATCTTCTTAAGGGAATTTCAAGGTGGTTTCCATCGAAGATAGAGATTCATAAGTGGATAGAAGAATAGGAAAAGGACTTCACAAAAGATCAAAATAAGAACCCTAATATTAACACAAAAGACTGTTTGGGAAGGTATATCTTTACTGATATACGTGAGATTTTGTTTGGAGGAATTCATATGGATCTATATGAGTGGCTAGCCAGATTAGCAGACACCCAGTTTGAGTTCATACCTAGAGCGCCCGTGGTTTGGATGTTAGCCTTGATCAAGAAGGTCAAACACATTGATAACATCATGTCAAGAGAAATAAATCACTGGTTTGATAGTACCATTTGAGGGTATATCACAAAGGTTTCTATTGATAGGGTACAATCATATATCCAAGCAAAGAGATATTTATTTAAAGGACCTAGAGGAAAAGTTTTACACCTCTTAAAGTTGAAGATCAAGATGTTATTGCATGATAAGAACATATTGAATATACAGTAGTGGGTAAGACTAAAAAGGATAAGGTTCAAGAATTTAGACAACGAAAGCGACATAGAGATCGGACACACATGCAGTGGGAGGACCTTCAGATAAGTTCCTCTGGTGAACTTGTTCGAGTAGAGTCATGAACTAGCACAAGAAGAAGGATTCTACAATGGAGAAGAATAAGAGTTGTTGAACAAGGAACATTCAAAGTCCGTTAGGGTAGAAGAAGAGAATACTGAAGAACCTTGCTGAGAAGAGCCAGAAACTTCAAGGACCATGCAGACTGTTGAAGTAAGTGCTATTACACCACCTGTTGTTTCAACAACATTAAGTAACCAGAGTAACCTAAGTTATCATAACACTCAGAGAACTGGTACAAGTGGTTCAACGTTATTGGCCCTTGACCAATTTTTAAGGATCCTTGGCCATGTTTGACCTATTTTGGGACTTCGACAGGCTGTCGAAGAAAGAGCGCAAGGTGAAGTGAATATCACAAGATCTCGTCCCCTTTTTTAGGTATTTTTGGGTTTTGGGTTTATGTAACGGGTATGGGGATGTGGCCCATGGGTTTACCCATGTTTAGGCCCATTTTGTAATGTATAAATAGAAATCTAGGCGATGTTAGTAGTAGGTGTATTTGATTCTAAGTGTAAGTGCACAAGTGTGAAACCAAGTGCTAAGTGCAGGTGATAGTTGTACATGCTTTGTGCATGTTGTGTGAGACTTGCAAGGCTAAGTGAAAGTGACTGTAAGGGATTGAGTAGAATCTTTGTGTTGTAACCTACCTCGGGGAAGGAGGATCTGGTGGGGTGCACGCAGATCTCCTGTCCTATGCAGAGTAGGATCTTGTGGCTCTGTGCATGTAGAAGATTGACAAAAGATAATAAAAGAGAAGAAGAGTTGGTGGACGTAGCCCCAGGCTAGGGGTGAACCACGTATATCATGTGTTTTTATGCTTTGTGTAATATATTGATGTGTTTATGTGTTTACTTGCTTAGTGCTAGGCATAGATATATGATAGATAGATCTGTTGATGTTTTGTGCTTAATAATATGAATGAGTGCTAGATCTAATCTATGTGAATGTGTTCGAATATACTATATCTGGGTGAATACTGTGATGCTCTATGATTAGGGTTTTAACTACGAAGTGGATACTAGTTAAATACTGATGAACTGTAACTGCTAAGTGCTTTGATAGAATCTTGTAATCACAGATCTGTGTTCCAGCTAAGGTTGCAGACACTGGATTCCTGCAACCACCCCTGCCTCTACCTTGGATGAGACTTCATCTGCTTCGCAGATGTTGCCGAAAGGGTCGGTAGTTAGGGTTTTGTTGGTGCACTCTTGAGCATTGAACCCTGGGTCGGCCCCTGTGCCAACAAATGGATCTTGAAGCTTTGTGCTCTGATAGAGGTAATAACAGTGAAATTTTTTCATTGAAAATGTAAGATAAGTGGAAGTTTTTATTTCGAAAGTATGAATCTAGGTATGTTTGATAAATTTTGTCCTGGCCTAAAAACTAGGGCACAACTAGAATACAAAAGATTTTATATGAGTATATCTGATAGAAATGATGAAAGATATTTTATTCCTATGCATAGAAAGAATGTTTGGACTAACAAATGGATGCAGGATCTTAGAAAGAATTTTTTGCAGGATCACATCATAGCTACCACATCTCCCACGACATCCTTCTCCTACGCAGTGGGTTGTTATTCTCCCTGGGGGTTAGACTCCTATGATGTGGATACTATCAGAGGTGTCGCACTTCTTCCTCCATCACTACATCATCTACTTCCCCTGTGTCCTCTAACCATGATTACCTGCATGGACAATTTTAAAAAATTAATTAATGATATAATTTAATCATTTAGTTAACAAAGTGGATGGCGTAGCGATCCAATGTTGTAGGGTTGAACCCACTCTGATACCATATGTAGCAACCCTTTGATCATAAGATGAAGACAAGCGACTACAACGAAGCAGTACATACATTGTTTTTTTTTACAATATATGAGATTATGTTTTACAAAAATTATATAAAGAAAAATCAACTTATCTACAATGATAACAATTAAAGGAATTCGATCTACATAGTCAATATCGCTATAAATTCAAGTAAACCATAAATTACCACTTATACAATTTACAACAAGCATCAATTATACAATAAAATATAATGATTCACTTGGTCTAATGCTTGAAGATTCAACCACATTAGGTCTTAAAAGGCAGTGAAACATAACAATATCAACCCTCCCAACATCCTACACCTGCAAGGTTAGGACCCTCAAGACACATAATCAATGCTCATAGTTTAAGATTCATCTGATCAATTTTTACCATTTAATGTCTCAGGATTGGTAGTTGTTCTGAGGAACATGAATATGTATACACCCATAACCCAACCTAGTCTAAATTCAAGACAAAGATCAATAGTAAGTGAATAAAAGAATATTCCATCAATACAAGGGAACAAACAATTTAATATATTAAGAACTGCCTAAAAATACAAAGTTGAGTCTATAAGTTTCTATATAAAGATGTGACCCCAAATACATGTAAACTCTTCACATATAATTTTATCAAGATTATGCAATTTTCTCCCTATAACTAAAATCCAAAGCATAGGAGATGAATTACAAGGAATCAATAATCATTACTAGCCATAAAAAATGTAGATCCTCAAATCAAGGTTATATGTCTTAATGTCATAAAAGTAATTATAATATTTAAAACTAGATCAATAAAATCAATATTTAATACAATCCTTTGCTATCTTTAATTGAGTTATGATTAATGATGGAAAAATATGGTAGATTGATGTCTTACAAATATCAAATTTTAAGACAACCAAATTAAGATTGAAGTGAAAGTTCATGTTATTGCAGGTTCATGTTATAAATTTCAAAGCTTAACAAGAAAGATGGAACAAATGACCTAGGCTTCTTATCGAGTGCCATTGTATTTGTTGAGTCCATTTTTGTGCTTCCATTTTTCTCTATAAACCATACTTTTGCCTCTTTATTTGCCCGTTTTTCCTTCATTTTATTCCACATTTCCCATAAAATAGCCTATCCAAGGTATATTTGTCATCCTTTAACTTCAGAATTGAATTTTCTAAATTTTTGCATTAAAATTG
>ML788696.1:59375-126554 GCA_009831015.1 Picea engelmannii | reverse complement strand
TAGAACAGATCTTTGGTTTATCTCCATAAAAGATAAAAACTATCTCTAAAATCCATATACTTTGGACATGCCTCTAAGTCTTACAAACACCGGATTGATAATAAATGCACTCTAATTTACTTCGGTAGATCTAGAGCTCAACAGTATTCATGTTAGGATTCTGACTCTCCTTAAGGTTTCCTGTACCCAATCTTGAATGCGAGATTGGATTTAACATGAGCTTTTCGTCCTCATCTAGGTCTTGCAATAGTAAATATTTCTATTGAGGAATTCTACACAAGTCCATCACCAAAATGTTAGCTTTCAATTTCTTCAGGTCTTCTACCACATTACACTCTATATTTATTGTTTCTTGAGCTTGGAACTTCAGGACATAACTTAGCAGTGGGGTCGATTGAGATAAAGAGGAAGATTTTGGGGGTCTCTTAGGAGCTTGTGCAATGGTAGGTTGGTTTTTCATGATCAGTGCCTTGCTCCTAGTTTGGACTACCATAATTTCAAGAAATTATTCTTCTTTGGTAGGAATGTCAAAAGATGATGTGTTACTGACATCCCATAGAACCATAGTTTTTTTCTTAGGTGGTTCACTAACTTCATTTTCTGCATTATTTGATGTATGATCATTGGGTTTTTCAGTGAGGGAACAACCATCCAAGAAATGATTCACCAACATATTCATAACATTCACCCATTGTGGGCAATCCCATTTTGAATAGTGTTCTTGATGATAGTTACAATATGAATCTGAGGTGACTTCTCCTTGGTCAATGTTCAAGTTGGTAGGGCTCTAAGGCCTTTAAAGGTGGATGTTTTCTAAAGAAAGGTTTGTAAAACCTAGGGTTTGATGTGCCTTCCCTTGTATTCCTTTTTGTTGAGGAAAAGGTACAAAGAAAATTACTCAAACATTTTTATATCTTGTTTGGCTAAGGAAAGATAGTTGGGAATGTTACCCAGAGTTTATAGCCTTAAATTCAAAACAATCATTTAATCCATAGGTAATATGTATGAGGGACCAAGGCTGATTTTATACATTATATGTAACTGTGAAAAAGAATGAAATAAAAATATGCATAAGTGTGTACATGGATAAGAGATAAGGATAAAAGAAAAATATGAAAAATATCATTAAGATACACATGAGAGACTGAAATCAAAAATCTGATTTTTATATTAACTTCATTATGAGATACAAAGCAAAATTCTCTTTACAAACCCCTGAGACAGTGGGGACCAAAGTCAGATTTAGAAGTCTCTGATGGGCACCATACAAAAAACTATGAAAAAAAAAAAATGAAGCTATATATATGGATCAACTTGCCATAAAAATGTTGTCACTTGACTTTGCAAAATATTCTTTATCATTCATGAAATCTAATCCATAAAAAAACAAAAACATACAGACTGCCAAAGATAGATCATACACCTTTAGAAACAAGTTGTTGAAATATAAGATTTAGTTTTTGAATCATGTTGCCTTCAATAAGACCCTATTGTCATCACGATGGTTTAGTTTTCTAGTAAACTCAGAATGAATGAAGAAAAACATTATCTTACAAGTATAGGGAATAACTTATATCAAAATTTCTCCTTCTGTTCTCTCTCCATTTGTCTCTTCTTTTGATTGAGATTTTATGCTTTCCAAACAAGTTATGGTAGTTCAACTACCTTTATTTTGTTAAGCTTAATTATCTTAACTAATTCATTGAGACTAATAAATAATAATACATAAATAAGGGTCTATTTAAATAATAACTAAATAGGTGGGACCCCTTGTCACTCCAATTTACATTTATTTAATGATCATCAAAATATGAAATATAATACCCCAAAAATTAACTAAAATATTCGTCTTGTAACTCTCATCCTCATATAAATAGTCAAATAATTTAGTATTTGTTATCGCACAATCTATACTTTCCCAAAGCCTAAAGGAAAGTAGGCCTAAATTGACGTAACACAGAGGTAATCCTATAACTATCACCCCAATAGGGTACCTCTTTCTCTTTAGGAGGAGGAAATCCTCATTCCAAGGGAGAAGTCCCATGACCTAGTTGTTTGATGAAGGGAAAAATGATACGGTGAAAACCAACCCCTCTATATAGTTCACTCAACAGTAGAATTCACTTTGGTGAAATTGAAAGGGACAAGGGAAAATGAAAATGGGTTTGTACCTACCCTTTGTTATCACCCTGTAATTTCCCAGGCTGAGGAGGAAATTGGTAGGGGTAACCACAAAACCACTTTGAGTCAAGGATCTATCCCTCCAAGACTCAAATAGGGATCTCTCTATCTGATATAGCTTTCTTTGAAGAGGATATTAGGCTAGTTATGTAGAGCATGGGTTTGTTTATGGATTTTGAATTGGTTTGGTTGAGACACAAAAAGGACCATTGGGAAAAATGGAGTCAAAGATCAAAGATGATTGAATGAATAAATAATAGAGACATATATAACCAGGAAAGATAGTCACATTAGTGTATTCTTATAACTTGTGATATGGAAAAGAAGCATAGATTAAGGTCCAATTTAAATGCACAACAGAGCTCATTTGAATTCTACATCCAATTTTCAGAAGAAAACATTAATATCATTTAAAGCCAGATCAGGGTGTCTAAGACAAATCCTAAAACATAATCTTCTTATAAATGATCAAGAAAGAAAACAATATGCAAAACAAGGGAATAACAATTTACATCAGAAACACTTCACCATAGAGAATGGCACAATAATCTGGAAATAAAGTCTTAGTATTCATTCATTATAGTCAATTAAAGCCTATGATCAATTTTACATTTAGGTCATCCCAAGTCCAACCCACTTTTATTCAAAGTCATAGGATTTATAGCCTTTACATAACAGTTCAAGATCTTATAAAAATGGATCTGAAATACTTAAAATAGAATAAAATCAAAACTAGTATGATATGTCAAATATAGTCATGATTTAAGGGTCAACCCTTATCAACTAGATCTTCAACAATATTCAACAACATTAAACACTATCTGATATCTTCAATAACTTTCCAAGTGATGACAAGGCATTTTGAAATCTTGTTTTGACAAATAAGCAATTTTTAACCAAAAATTGAAAAGCCACTTAACCTTCTTGCCTTAACATCTGCATCAGAAACTGGAAATGGATGATGATCTATATCCTTTTAATATTTATTTTTCATTTGGAACCCCTTCCATATGATCTGGAAACAAAAATATTCAATCTGAGCAAAAATATGAGCATTCTGCCAGTTTCTGCGTTTCCAGTGGCTTATAGGTATAAAACAGAGTAGGATTAGCTTCCGAATGTAGAGCTTTCGGTAGCTAACAATGCTTTGAGGAAAACGAATAAGCTATCAAAAATCCTGAGTTTTCCACAACCTTTCAAAACTGCAAAAATGGATTTTCTCCAATATACCTACTCTTTAGGATCCTTATTTAGGTTCTCAACAACATCTACTAGAGATTTTAAATCAAGATGTGTTCTTGGCTTAGTATTTTTAAGCCTTAGTTTGATCCTTAAACCTCTAAACATTTTAAGCAACTTACGATTCTCCTTGAGAAATTTCTTATTCCTCTTATGTTCCTTTACATGCATTTTAGCTAACCTTTCAAAAAAATCCCTTTCCTCGTCTGATGTGTTGCTTATAGTTTGGTTTTTGTATTTAATGACCCTCTCAAGCAACTCCATCTTTGATATTTCTTCTTTAAGATTTTCAATATTTGATGTTGACTTCTTTTCTTTGCTTGTTGATGCTTCAGGAATCTCCAGGTCTAGAAACTCTGGTGAAAAAGGTGATTCTTCAAAAGTAGCTTGCTCAGGAACCTCTCCTTCTACTGACTCTAAATCCTCCTCTAAATTTGTATAAGGAAGATTCAGGACATTTTTGTCAGGGGCACTAGCTTACCCTTCTGTAGCTTGAATGAAATCAAGATTCTTTTTAGCTCTCTTAGACTTAGAAGAAGAAATTGGCTCCTCTATTTGTACTGGGGAGATAGATCTTCTTTTCCTTTTACTGCTCATGGGTGTAGAATATTTCTTGGATGATATCTTCTTCTTGTCCTTGGGCTGGGGTTCTGGTTCAAATTCTCCCTAGAAAATAAGATTCTCCCAAGTCTTATTACTCCTTTGTAATTATTCAAGCACTATAAGCTTGATGATGGTATGATGGGAGAGCCTACCCTGCACCTTGCTAGGTTTTACCTGGACCTAGTGTGTCATTTTTGTCAAGCTTCTGTGAAGGTAGAAGGGTATATTCAAAGGGAATCTACGTGTAAAATGGTTCATAAGCTTGAAATTGTAGAACATTACTCTACTATATCTTCCTTCACATGTGATGTATACCTGAATTGATTTAAGAAAATGTTTCCACTTTTCTTCCAAGAAGGATCTAAAGACATCTTTCTTCCAAGTGATACATTTGTGTTCAGGCTTGATATAAGACCTGATTTCAATGTCCTTAGTAGTGGTTGATTTGAACCATCTTTCACCAGTCCTAGGAATCTTTGTTGTTGCTGCAACAATGGCTTCATTAACCTGTACCTCAATTTTTCCAACTCTGGTGTGGGCTCCATCAAAGGTCAATGCAAATTCCTCAGCCACACCTTGATAAAATATTTGGATTTTTTCACAAAATCTGTAGCAGCCAACATCTCTTAACATCTGGAAAATCTTAGTTTGAGATTCCAGATATGTTATGTCATTGAGATCCTTCCTGAGCAGAGATCCTCCCTTCTTCATTTGCAATAACAGTTGTCAATACTTGCAATACAATAAAATTGGGCTTGGGGAGACATAGTGGCACTGATAGGAGACGAATTGAAGTTCGGGCAGAAGAAAAATGCTTGATATGGGGGAAAATATTTGAACGAAAACCCTTGATAAAGAATGAAACTCAAATCACAGTGATGATTGTATCATTCAACCAGGACGGAAAACCACATGATAGATCAGGTAAATATGAATGATGTGGGCTTATGGTGATTAGATCTACTAGATTGGGGTTAAATAGATCTCACTAAATAATCATATCAGACAAAAAATCACTTGCCCAGATTGTATCATGATCCAATTCTAGTTAATTTCGGCAACACTTGAGATGATGATGTTGTGTACTGATGGCAGTTTGAGAGTCCGATGTGATATTATGACCGTTAGCCGACCCTATGATTTCAACATCTTAGAGCGCCTCACACATGCCCTTTTAGCTACCGAAAGTGACAACTTTCAACATCTTAGAATACTTTGAAAAATAGCCTTTAGCTGCCAAAAGTGAAATTTTAGAGTTTTTTATAAATAAAAGTACAGACTCATCACTTTTCGAAAAGATAAATCTAAAAATCATCTTAAAGACATTTGACTCAAGAATAACAAAAATCTTTTAACTAATGATCCATCCTATCACCTAATGACCATAACTTGGGAAAATTTATTTCAAGAGACAACAAGACCAACAAGACAGGAACTCCATCATGAGACCCACCAATCACATCTGAATCATCAGGTCTCCTAACATTATAGGAAACTAACATAGGATCCAATTGGGGATGGAATCTCTTGAGGAGGTGTCAAGAATCTCAGATCTCTGGATTCGTAAATCAGTGCCTTATCCAATGGGTTGATCGCAAAACCTGTATCTTGATCTGGCCTGTACCTTGATGACTGGAAATCAACTGATTATCCATTCTAACCTTGAATGAGTCTTTGAAGTAAAAAATAAAAAAAAATAAACGACATTCTTTCCCAGCAAGATTATTTGCATATGGTAAATCTGATAAAACGTTGATATGATGATCTTATTTATATACATACATCCTATTCTAATCTTGAGAATGCTTGACCCTAATCAATATGAGATATCCAGTATAACCAGTAAAAAATTGGATCTAAAACCTGGGCTCTTTCACTAATCCTCACCAAACTTGGATGTAGATCTGGTAATGATATGTGATAAGGATTTCTATCCTCATCTCCCTTACATGAAAATTGATCAATCTGAAAAACCACAAAACTGCTAAAAATGTATTCTGGCCCTTCCATGAAACACTTCCCCATATAGATATCTATAGGATCCAAATACACCTAAGTTGTTTCTTGGCATTTTCAATCAGTCCATTCCATCTCCTGACCTTGTGCTACTCGCAATGTCTTCCAGTCTTCAAACATTTCAAGATGTGTTTGTATTTCATCTGATGGGTTTTGCACTGATATTTCAGCTGAACCAGACAGTGGGGAATACTGTCTGACCATATCCATATGGTAACATTTTTTTAATTCATTAGGAGTAAATGAAACCAAACTTTGAAAACACACATTATCCAGAATATCATCTATCGGGTCATAAAATTCTTTAGATAATGGTGACATTGGATCTACTAGTACTTCATGGCTCACACTGTGACTTTCAACTATAATCTAACCAGGATTCCCTCTCAAAATTTGAAATGAATTAAAGCACAAAGGTAGTGAATCAAAATGGATCATCTCATCACCTATTTCAGGCTTCAGGATTTCATCTGATATTTGGACTTCAAAAAGATTTAGTGGATGTACCTTTGGATCATCTTTAGTATCATCCTTGTTCTCCTCAACTGATGCATTAGAACATTCCTCTTTCTTGATGTTTACAATCTGTTGGCAATGTTTTCTCAGGAGCGAGGAAAAACATAGGGGTTGGTAGTTTGCATTTTCTTGAAAACTTTTTGTGCCTTCCCCCTTGAAAATTTGAAGTGAATTAACCTCTAATGGTACATAATTACATTCCAGAGTTTCAAATTTTGTTTCGAGCTCTGAATTTTTCCCTGAACTTTGAAGATTGGATAAACTTGGAGATTGTAATCCTAGATCTGAAATGTCCTTTTTACCCACACTAACATGCTTCAGTATCTCATCAAAAGGTTTTATTTCTTTGATATTTACCACTTGTTCAAAAATTTCCTTCAAAAATTTAAAAGAAGAGAAGCATAAGGGTAAAGTTTGTCCACTTACCTCAAGACTTTCTACATTGTGATCATGGTTTTCATCGTACCAATCAAGCTTGGGTGAATCCTCCATTGATGAAATGCCATTGAACATGCATATCATATTAGGATAGTCTTCCTCCATCTTCTGATTTTGAACTTCATCTTTGACTGTATCGTGGATTGTGTACATGAAACTATCATTATTCAGTCCCAGATACCATCGTTGAGCTGCAGACTTTTTGGGAACATTGATCCTTGTTTGTTCTAGAACCATTGGCACATCTGGTCCTTGAACAACAAGCTCATCGTTTCTACTAATCCTCTGCATCATCGCGTTGACTATGTTGGTCAGAATATCTAATTTCATTTCTGAAGATGGCATCCACTTATTTTTAGTTCTGGCCTTTGCCTCTACTCTTAGCTTGGACCTTTTGTACAACAGATTAGCTTCTACATCAACTGCAACATTTTTCATTTCCTCAAGGGTTGCAAAGTATCTTTCTCTTAACTGGAATGTCATTTTTGGATCAAAATCATTTGGGTAAAACAATTGGTCCAAACCAGGAGGTGGCCTTACATCTACGGGTATTGAATGATACACCTTATTGAACCTAGCTAAGAAATGTTGTACTGTCTCCTCGAGATTTATTTTCAAATGGTGATATTCTTCTAGGATGAGGAAAAAATTTCCCATGATCACCCACCTATCTAATAAAACTTGCATGAATTGATGAAAATTTCTAATGCTTGTAGCTGGAAGGATTTTAAACCAATTTTTAACTTTACCTTGCAAAGACAAGGCAAACATCTTGATATAGACACTGTCATATTCAACTTGATAAAGGTCAAGGAAATATTAAAACCTTTGGATGTGTTTTTCAACAGTGATATTGGCATCCTCTCTATCAAATTTGGGTAGATTATTGTTATAATTGGAAGGGAATTCATGGAGAATAGGAGGCAAATCTAGGGGCCTGTATCTGTCTGGGATCTTTACAGCTATAGGAGTTAAAGAAAGGGGATGATGGTTAACTGGAATTTAAACCATGGGAGGAGATGAAGCACGAGATTTTTGTCTTACTAGACTATCTACAAATATGGGAGTGTATACCAGAGCTATAGGTAAAAGATAAATTTTTTGAGGTTATTCATCTTGATTATGATCATTATGAGCTTCAACAATTAATTCTTGACCCAGAAAATAATAGGATAGAATACAATTACAGATAAAGACAACGATATCTTGGATACAATTTGAGTTCAAATACCCGAACTTTCTAGGCTGCCTTGCCATGCTTCGGGTCCTTCCTCTAGTGGAGTCTTCAAATTTGAATTGATCTGGAGATTGGAGTCCCTAGGTGAATGATCTCAACCTTCTTGTGTCTGTTCACTTTCCACCATCAGTGATCATATCTGGAACTTTGAAGTGTACTACTGGGGAAACATTTCCCCAGTATGGTTGCCATTCTATTATCACCCTATAGATTCCCAAGCTGAGGAGGAAATTGGTAGGGGTAACCACAAAACCACTGTGATTCAAGGATCTATCCCTCCAAGACTCGGAGAGGGATCTCTCTGTTTGATATAGCTATCTTTGAACATGATATTAGGCCAGTTATGTAGAGCATGGATTTATTTATGGATTTTAAATTGGTTTTGTCGAGACATAAAAAGGACCATTGGGAAAAATGCAGTCAAATATCAAAGATGATTGAATGAATAAATAATAGAGACATATATAACCAGGCAATATAGTCACATCAGCGGATTCTTATAATTTGTGATATGGAAAAGAAGCATAGATTAGGGTCCAATTTAAATGTAGAGTAGAGCTCATCTGAATTCTACATCCAATTTTCAGAAGAAAACATTAATATAATTTAAAGACAGATCAAGGTGTCTAAGACAAATCCTGAAACATAATCTTCTTATAAATGATAAAGAAAAAAAACAATATGAGAAACAAGGGAATAACAATTTACATCAGAAACACTTCACCACAGAGAATGACACGAGAATATGAAAATAAAGTCTTAGTATTCATTCATTATAGTCAATTAAATACTATGAGCATTTTTTCATTTAGATCATCCCAAGTCCAACCCACTTTTCTTCAAAGTCATAGGCTTTATAGCCTTTACATAATAGTTCAAGATCCTATAAAAATGGATCTGAAATACTTAAAATCGAATAAAATCAAAACTAGTATGATATGTCAAATTTAGTCCTGATTTAAGGGTCAACCCTTATCAACTATATCTTCAACAATATTCGACAACATTAAACACTATCTGATATCTTCAATAACTTTCCAAGTGATGACAAGGCATTTCAAAATCCTGTTTTGACAAATAAGCAGTTTTTAACCAAAAATTGAAACTGGAAATGGATGATGATTTGTATCCATTTAATCTTTATCTTTCATTTAGAACCCCTCCAGATGATCTAGAAACAAAAATCTTCAATCTGAGAAAAAATATGAGCATTCTGCTAGTTTTTGCATTTTTGATGGCTTACAGGTATAAAACAGAGTAGGATTAGCTGCCAAAAGTAGATCTTTCGACAACTAATAGCTCTTTGAAGAAAATGAATAAGCTGTCAAAAATCCTGAGTTTTCCACAACCTTTCAAAACTGCAAAAATGGGTTTTCTCCTATATACCTACTCTATAGGATCCTTATTTAGGTTCTCAACAACTTCTTCTAGAGATTTTAAATCAGGATGTACTCTTGGCTTAGGATTTTTAAGCCTTAGTTTGATCCTTAAACCTCTAACCATTTTAAGCAACTTACGATTCTCCTTGAGAAATTTCTTATTCCTCTTCTATTCCTTTACATGCATTTTAGGTAAACTTTCAAAACAATCACTTACCTCATCCGATGTGTTGCTTATAGTCTTGTTTTGGGATTTAATGACCCTCTCAAGCAACTTCATCTCTGATATTTATTCTTTAAGCTTTTCAATCTTTGATGCTGACTTCTTTTCTTTTCTTGTTGATGCTTCAAGAATCTCTAGGTCTGGAAACTCTGGTGAAAAAGGTGCTTCTTCAAAAGTAGCTTGATCAAGAACCTCTCCTTCTACTGACTCTAAATCCTCCTATGAATCTATATAAGGAATATTCAAGACATTTTTGTAAGGGGCACTAGCTTGCTCTTCTGTAGCTTGACTGAAATCAAGCTTCTTTTTAGCTCTCTTAGACTTAGAAGAAGAAAGTGGCTCCTCTATTTGTACTAGGGAGATAACTCTTCTTTTCCTTTTACTGCTCATGGGTGTAGAATATTTCTTGGATGAGGTCTTCTTCTTGTCCTTGGGGTGGGGTTTTGGCCCAAATTCTCCCCAGAAAAGAAGATGCTCCCAAGTCTTATTACTCCTCTGCAGTTCTTCAAGCACTATAAGCTTGATGAGGCTATGATGGGAGAGCCTACCCTGCACCTTTCTAGGTTTGGCATGGACCTGGTGTGTCATTTTTGTCAAGATTATATGAAGGTAGAAGGGCAGATTCAAAGGGAATCTACCTATAAAATGGTTCGTAAGCTTGAAATGGTAGAACATTACTCTACCATATCTACCTTCACATGTGATGTATACCTAAATTTCTTTAAGAAAATGTTTCCACTTTTCTTCCAAGAAGGTTCTAGGGATATCTTTCTTCCAAGTGATACATTTTTCTTCAAGCTTGAGATAAGACCTGAATTCAATGTCCTTAGTAGTGGTTGATTTGACCCATCTTTCACCAATCCTAGGCATCTTTGTTGTTGCTGCAACAATGTCTTCATTAACCTGTACCTCAATTGTTCCAACTCTGTCCTACACTCCATTGAAGGTCAATGAAAATTCCTCAGCCAAACCTTGATGAAATCCTTGGATATTTTTCACAAAACCTGTAGAAGCCATCATCTCTGAACATCTGGCAAATCTCAGGGTGAGATTCTAGATGTGTTATGTCATTGAGATCCTTCCTGAGCAGAGCTCCTCCCTTCTTCATCTGCAATAATAGTTGTCAATACCTGCAATACAATAAAATCGGGCTTGGGGAGACACAGTGGCACTGATAGGGGACGAATTGAAGTTTGGGAAGAGGAAAAATGTGTGATATGGGGGAAAAGATTTGAACGAAAACCCTTGATAAAGAATTAAACTCAAATCACAGTGATGATTTCATCATTCGACCAGGACGAAAAACCATGTGACAGATCAGGTAAATACGAATGATGTGGGATTATGGTGATTGGATCTACTATATTAGGGTTAAACAGATCTCACTAAATAATCATGTTAGACAAACAATCACTTTCCCATATTGTATCATGATCCAATTCTAGTTAATTTCAGTAGCACTTGAGATGATGATGTTGTGTACTGATGGCGGTTTGAGATTTTTATGGGACAGTCTAACCGTTAGCTGACTCTGTGCTTTCGTCAACTTAGAGCACCTCACACATGTCATTTTAGCTACTGAAAGTGACATCTTTCGACAGATTAGAATAATTTGAAAAATAGCCTTTAGCTGTCGAAAGTGAAATTTTAGATTTTTTTCTAAATAAAAGTATAGACTCATCACTTTTTGAAAAGATAAATCTAAGACTCATCTTAAAGACATTTAACTCAAGAATAAAAAAAATCTTTCAACTAATGATCCATCCTATCACCTAATGATCATAACTTGGGAAAATTTATTTCAAGAGACAATAAGACCAGCAAGCCAGGAACTCCATCATGAGACCCACCAATCACATCTGAATCATCGGGTCTCCTATCAGTATAGGACACTTTGCACCTTTCAAGATACATTGTTGCTACTGTAATCTCACTTTTATTATATAGTAACTTGTTCAGGGAACATATAATTTGTTTAAGAAGTCTTTGATTATAATTGTTGCTAATAAGTTTTGATGTTTCGTTGGTAAAGGGTAGGTACAAACCCATTTTCATTTTCCCTTGTCGCTTTCAATTTCACCAAAGTGACTTCTTATGTTGAGTGACCTATAGAGAGGGGTTGGTTTTCACCATATCTTTTTTCCCTTCATCAAACAACTAGGTCCTGGGATGTCTCCCTTGGAATGAGGATTTCCTCCTCCTAAAGAGAAAGAGGTACCCTATTGGGGTGATAGTGATAGGATTACCTCTATGTTACGTCAATCTAGGCCTACTTTCCTTTAGGCTATGGGATAGTATATATTGTGCGATAACAGATACTAAAGTATTTGACTATTTATATGAGGATGGGAGTTACAAGATGAATATTTGAGTTAATTATCAAGTTTGCAAGACTCTTGTATCTCTTCCTTGTCATTATAACTTGCACCTTTCCCCATGTTCATATAAATAGTCAAATACTTTAGTATATGTTATCTCACAATCTATACTTTCCCAAATCCTAAAGAAAAGTAGGCCTAGATTGATGTAACACAGAGGTAATCCTATCACTATCACCCCAATAGGGTACCTCTTTCTCTTTAGAAGGAGGAAAGCCTCATTCCAAGGGAGACATCCCAGGACCTAGTTGTTTGATGAAGGGAAAAAATATACGGTGAAAACCAAAGCCTCTCTATAGGTCACTCAACAGAAGAAGTCACTTTGGTGAAATTGAAAGGGACAAGGGAAAATGAAAATGGGTTTGTACCTGCCCTTTACCAATGAAACATCAAAAGTTAGTAGCAACAGTTATAATCAATGAATTCTTAAACAAATTATATGTTCCATGAACAAGTTCCTATATAATAAAAGTGAGATTACAGTAGCAACAATGTATATTGAAAGGTGCAAGTTATAATGATAAGGAAGAGATACAAGAGTCTTGCAAACTTGATAATGCTTTGTCGCTCACAATTTTCAAGATAAACACAGGTCAATAAATGACTTAAATGGTTGTCCAAACATTTATAAAAAAATTAATAAATGATGATGACAACAATGGAAACGAATTCAGAAAAGTACTATAATAGAGAAATAAGACACTACAATATACAATGATTATAGTTTTCTTAGTACAAATTCCCAATGGATTTATGGATGATTTTAGGACTATTAGGGGATGCACTGATGGATGTAACAACAATTATGACAACGGTAACAACTTTGGAATTTTCACTCTAAAAAGGAAATTAAACATACACTTTAACACTTATTGATAGCACCTTGCCTTATACAATTTTTTGGTTGACTTAGATGGTTAGTAGGATAATATAAGCTGCAAAATGATAGTTGTAGCATTATGAAATCAACAAATTAGTTTCTAGTATTTCTCGACTAGGTTAGCAAATTAGTAGAGTATGAAGTAAAGGATTTTTAGTTGAGTCTTGTCAAGAAGTAAGAGAAGAGAACTACTACCTTCTTAGGGTAATGGTGTCAAGGAGGGAAACTTCTTCTAAGGATGCAAATTAGTGATGATGCACAAAAGTCTAAGAGGGAAAAACATAGGAGAAGTAGTAACTTAAGTCCTCCTAGACTTTGAACTCAAGAGACAAAATTCTAGGGTGTAGGCAATTCTAGGCCCTAGCGCCTTGCTCTCCTTATCCTTTTTATGGAGTAAATGTTAGCCTATGGCTTACCTTTACCAATCACTAAGTCTAAATTGTCACCTATATTTGTATTATTCATTTAGGATATTAGTAATATATCCTCAAGTGATGACTAATGATTTAGTTAAGATTGCCTAGCCTAATCATCATGCATGATTTTAAGGATCTAGAGAAAATATCTTTATGAGGTGGCATCACCCATTGTACTATAAATATGTAACATTGGAGTGAATACAATTTGTGTTGGCTAGTGAGCCTTTTCTTCCATGTTGTTTTTCTTGTCTATATTTTATCAATTGGTATCAGAGCCATGGTGAAAAGATGATGAAAATATCATAGCTCTTATGGTCTTAAGGGCCTAATAGCTTCACCCTGGTAGTTTCCATGGAAGGTGAGGAGTGAGATCTGAGTTATATATCAACTAGCGATGGTGAAAAATAATGATAAATTAATGTAAAATATGGACGAATAAGAATGGCCAACCAAACGAAGATCATGCCATGAAGAAGTAAGATTCAGATGTTTATTATGTATGTATAGATTATGAAATGAATAGAATTTCATATTTTGTTGTGTGAATTTCATAATTTCATATTCCATGTGTGATCTTGTTGGATAATTTTAGAATTTAAGTGTGAATGTGTGAGAGATTCTAAGTCTTTGAGTAAACCTCATTAGTGAGAAGAGTAAATGTTTGTGTATGTGTAATATGGAATTAATGATCTATTGTATTTATCTTCCATTTGAGGAAGTTGATTATGTATGAGAAAGACATCTCAGAGTACTAACATTAGAGCATAATGTTAGTTGAGGTCTTTGTACATGTACAACAATTCTCTGTTACAAGAGTGGAGAGGAATGGCAAATGAAAATTTAAAGATCAGGAGATTCATGTAAAAGGAATGGCCTTTATTCATGAAGTCAGAGATAACACGTGCAACAAGAATTGGAATCATCACATGTTGAATATTGGAATTGAGAGATGAGGTGCAAATAATGATATTAATATGAACATATAGTAAAAGAGAGAAGCAACCAGAGTTGGAACGATTTGGTGTTCAAGTGACCACTCTTCTGTATTCACGCAATTGGGAGCCAACGAGAAATCTAAGCAACCATCGATCTGGACAATCATCGATGTGCATCTACCCAATAACCAGAGGTGAATATTTTGTATATGTACATATATTTTTCTACAACTCCTAGATCTGTAGATTATTCACAGACAAAACTTGGGCTATCAATAGTCTCATTATCTTAATCTAGAATGTAATCATTGTCTGCATCCACAAAATTCTCTTTGATGATTCACCCTTGTTGTATGCTCACTGGTTTTTGTCACCGATTCAATATATCATCCTCACACTGTGAGAACCTAAACCTTGAATTTCAAGGAGTCATGTGAAGAGTTGAGCATTGGGAGATTAATCATTCACCATGGGTGAAATCTGTACACTGCTAGAGAAATTGCATGAGAGATTCATCATTGTTTGATACAACGCTATGTTGTTGTATGGATTTCCAGATCTGAGAAATTGCATGAGAGATTCATCATCGTTTGATACAATGCTATGTTGTTGGATGGATTTCCATATCCGATCTACAGTAGCAATCCTTAGTCTTAAGGCGATGAAGGCGACATCAATTTGTTGAATGAAATCATTAAAAAATCTGTGGGACAAATTTATTTTTTAAACAAAGAGACACAAAGGTGGAGATATTGGACATCATTGTCGAAGGGAGCTTCATATAATCAATATCGTTCACTGATATAGCACAACTAATATTTTTAAGTGGGTCTATGGCTCGAATCTGGCAGAGGGTATGGATCTTTGACTGTGTGAGTCAAATTACTGGCTTGATTTGGCAAGAATTTTCCAGGATCCTCCTCAAGCTTCTCAATGAAGAAACTTCATGCAAATACTCTAAAGCCCGAGAGGTGCCCAATGCAATCCTCACACGAGAGTTCCAGGTAACTTATTGAAGCCTGAGAACTTGACTGAAGCTAAGAAATTAATAGTTGATATTGCTGCTGCATTTTAATTAAATTTAAAGCCAGAGGATCCTGTGAGAGGCCAGAGGGCAAAAGATGTTCCAACGACATTCCACCATAGATATTTTTATAGGGTAGTGATATTAAATGTTGCAAAAGTGGTTGTTGTTGTCTCTAGTGTTGAAATTAAAATCCTATTTGAACTGGAGCAAACCATTGTAGATGATGTGCATCTCATAGATCTTGATGAGAAATATCAATGTGAATTTATAGGGGAGAAAGAAATATCGACAAGACTCTATAGCAAGCACCAATTAGAACCACAAAGATAGTTTCGCTTCCACATTTTATTATTTTTGGTGCCTCAATGCTGCTCCAACTCACGAATCTTGTGTCCTACAATTTGGTTCAAATGATCTAGTGAATGTCGAATTTGCTAGGTGTAATGACTTCTATTAGTTTTCAAGATCCAGTGTATGCCAGATTTGTTGTGCTAGATTTTCTAGATCGATCCACTTCCACTTTCACTTCCACTTCCACTTCCACTTCCAGATTTAATTTGCAACAATTTTTGTAGCACAACTGATCTCTAGCTCGCCCCACAAATTTGTTAAGCATTCAACACAGTCCAACAAAATCACATGTAGCAAGGAACATCCAGAGGACTATGCTCAGATGGATTTCATGGGTTTCTATGTCCAAAGAGGGTGAACTAAATCAAGTTTGCATGTGATTGTAATATTTTGCATGCATTCCCCAGCTCCTATAATCGCCTTAAATTCGCCTGTAGATATGAAAATAAATGCCTCAAGATCAACGCAACTATAACCAGGGCCACGTGTAAGTTTTCAAATATTGTTCAATGCACTATAAATGCGTGAAAGATTCATATCCACGATCATGGACTAGGTTTTTTAATATTTTTTTTTTAAGATTCAAGGCTTCATTTTTTATTAAAAGAGCTTATCTCCTCTCCTTGTTGAAAAAGAGTGGAAAAACTTTGTAATTGGTATAAAAAGAAAACATACAAAAGTTAAATTTTCATGGAAAGAAAATTTCTCTTTAGTGTTAAGAGATAATTGTATTTGGGCGATGTGACAAGAAGACATCTGAATAAAATAAAGTTTTTTTTTTTTCTTTGTGTCCTAGATCCGCCTGAAATTGAATAAGGGGATCTTAGGTGCACCTTGTGTAGTGTGTGTTGGTGATTTTTTAATGGTTGTCTTATGAGCTACTTTACGTCTAGTTTTGACGTTATCCCACATACATGGAGTACAAAGAAGGTTAATGAAATAAGCATGGTTCCAGTGAAGCACAGACATTCAAGCACAATCAAAGCTCTCAATTAAGAAGAAAAGAAGATATCAAATTGGCAGTCACATCAACATTGGTCACATCAAGATCATAATCAAGGATTCGAAGAATCATCAATTCGAAGATCAATTCAACTTTGAAATCATGATTTATTGTAACTTGCAAATTGTCCTTTTGTAAGTTTACTTGTCTTTTTAAAATCAAGTTGAGTTGATTTGAATTTGTCATAAGGTGCATTTTCGGTTGAGCCTGACACCCTAGAGTCATTTTCAGTTGTAATTGACAAGGATAAGTACTTGAAACTCATATCATTGTAATACTTTGGGATGCATTTTTGGTGGTAACCGACATCCTCAACTTCTTGGAAACAAGTTCAAGAAAACAAATTCAAGTGATCGTGAAGTTCAAGTGATCGATTCAAGTGAGCGAGCTGCAAATAAACCTTCTTATGTCGAGTCAAATTGTAATCAGGATATACCTTCACAAGGAGACCTCATTTAGTGTTTTTAAATGGCTCGAAATCTAGAATTATTAGAGTTACTGAACACTCTAATAAACACCACTGAAGACAACACAGTGCTATTGAAAAAAACTCTTTAATCAGTGCTAACTTGTTTGCAAGTGACGCAAGATAAAGTTAGACTTCTTCAATCTCTATCCCAACTATTGAATGATGAGTTGACTGATCTAAAAAATAAACAACCAGTGAAGCATTCTGAACTAGTTTTTGTTCAGCACAACCCTCTCTATGATGATGATGTTTTTGATCAATAGTCAGTGAAGGAACAACACAGTGATACAACTTTAGAATCAATTTCAAATGAAGTTGAATCTATTCATGAACCTACATTTCAAGAGTTTTCTTTTGATTTTAGTGAAGAAAATCTTTCAATGATGCATCAACAGGAAGTAAATCTGCTTCCACAAATTTCAAAGCAATAGGTTCATAATACTCTTTCCAAGCCCATTATCAGACCTTGGGAATAAATAATTTACAAAAAGAATAGAACAGGACTTGGATATGACAAGGAAGTTACCTTTCATTTTCTTGATTATTCCAGACCAATCAAGTTCCAAAGTGCTGGATTCCTTCAAGAAGATTCACGTTCACATGTTCAAGTTCAGCATCAGAATGATAAGTGCCAACATTGTAATCGAGTTTTTCACAAGGAGAATTAGTGTTTTGATATCCATCCTTGCCACCATTGTGGCAAGCATAACCATTCTTCAGACAGATGTTCAACACTAAAGAAACCTGCAAGATTGAAAATTCACTATGAGTGGATTGATTCTTGGCAATGGTCATCAACAACCAAGCGATTATATAAGTCTTATCATAGAATTCAATATAGATTCAAGACCAATCTTGTAGCACATAACATTTTTGTACCTCACATAAGTGGTCCCCTTATGGCATAGCTTTCGAGGATGTCCCTCACGGGATGAGATAACATGTGGTTGTTTCCGCATGTCCACTTTGTGATGTACTCAAATGAAGCAAGTATGGTACTCTCTTGAGCCTAGAAGGGGGGAGTACAATGATGTAACTCTCATGCACCTTAAGGGGGGAGTTCAAAATTCCAGTGAGAATGGTTCATGAAACCACTTGTAGTCTCTCCTTTTAGCTGACAAAGGGGGGAATTGATGATGGAATTGGTTTTCAGACATAAATTTTCGACAACAACAAACATCAATTATGCCAGATGGGCATGAAATTTTCCAAATGGACAGTTGTGGTTTGTAGATGATAGACTTTGGTAGAATTATGGTTCAATAAGTTTAAGTTGAATCATATAGATTTTGAGGGAAATGATGTGAACATTTGGTTCACATAGATGGTCATTCGACCTAGCAGAGGACAAGAGGATCCCTCTGCATTGTAGCTTGGCATTTGATTGAGTTGTCAGGCATTTTTAGGGATGTGTCAGACTAGAAGCTGATTCACTTCTCTTGGTTCGCTCTCATCAGATTGGAGTTTACATTAAGTAAACAATTTGCATGCATCCTGGCTCACATGATTACATAGTGAGATTTTCCAGAGATGGCAGGATTTGACAGGATTATGGTTCAATGACTTGCAATTGAATCATACACATTATACATTGGGATGTTGTTGGACACCTAAAAGTGTCAAGATTGGTTACTGGTTATCCAAAAACCATCAGATACATGGTAACAATTTGTCAGTGGTTATCCAAAACCACAGATTCATATAACACTTTTAGTGATACACTAATAGTAGAGTGGTGATACTACATGTTCACCAGTTAGCAGAAGACATCATATTCTTCTAGCTAAAATACTTTTCAAAATTGATCAAATTGTCAAGCAATCATGGAATGTTTATATATTGCAGCTATTCACTTCCATATCCCAGCTCTCTTCCAGTTCATTTCAAATGAACATGTTCAACATCCAGATTGGTGGTTTTTCAGGCAGTTCTTCATTGAGGCTCAACTCAGGAGTTTCAGTATGAATACTTGGAATTGATACCAGTTTATGCTTTATTGTTGGTATTATTGATTGGACTTGTGATTGAGGGGGGGATTGTTAGCCTATGGCTTACCTTTACCAATCAATAAGTCTAAATTGTCACCTATATTTGTATTATTCATTTAGGATATTAGTAATATATCCTCAAGTGATGACTAATGATTTAGTTAAGATTGCCTAGCCTAGTCATCATGCATGATTTTAGGATCTAGAGAAAATATCTCTATGAGGTGTCATCACCCATTGTACTATAAATATGTAACATTGGAGTGAATACAATTTGTGTTGGCTAGTAAGCCCTTTCTGCCATGTTGTTGTTCTTGTCTATATTTTATCAGTAAAACTTATGCAAAAATAACCAAATGCAAACCTCTAGAGTGCTAGAAATTTAGGGCTCTAGGGTTTAACTAGTTACTAGATTAGTTTAGTGAAATCTTGTAAAATAAAAAAGTATGAAAATAAAAACTTAACTTTCTTACTTCAAGCATTAAATACACCATGAAATTTCATAATCTTGTATGAGAAAATAAAAACATACCTTAAACCATTCAATAGATGACATAATGCAGATTCTACTTACTTGCACTAAGAATAATCACGAGTATACCATGCAAGATCACCATAAAACTCTAAAAATTGATACACGTTGCAAATACAAGCCTTAAACAAGAGTGGAACCTCACAATTTCATCCAATAACCCTAATAGGGTGAAAATTTTAGACCTCTTGTCTCCCAGTACAAGTTTTCATGAAAATGAATGTCATTTTTTGCTTATTTATACAAAATTTAACCTAAAATTAATTCTAGTTCATAATTAGTAGGCCGACCTAGCCAATTTTTTACACAAATTAAATATGGAGAAAACAAAATTAATTTGCATCTAAAACTCACTCTGCAGGTGATGTCATGCCCTTCTAGGGTGGCATTGAGCCTAAAGTATGGAACAATGGGTATGGAAGGTGAAACGTTGGGCTTCCAAAGGCTTGAAACCCTACTCATATGTGCCAATGCCTCATAAATGTCATCTGAGATGAAACCCTAGCTATGGATGATGTCTAGGGCTATCATGGTGACATCCATGACCCTCAAGGGATAATGTCCATGTGGGAAAAGAAATATCCCCTAGGTCTAGGTCTTCCAGGGGTCCTCGAAAGGCAATGCCCTTCTTTCTCCTGGTGCAAGTTTTAAATATCTTCTTACCCCTAGTTGGGGTTTCAAAATCCATTTGCGAGCCTTAATCCCCCATGAAGGTTTGAGCTAATCATTCCCTCATGTGTACCTGTCCTCCGAGAAAGGTCCTGTAGCAACAACATGTGTGCCCTCCAAGGGGTTCATAAGCCACAAGGATCATAGAATGTAAATCACAACCAATAATCAAATTACCCAAACATGTGCATCAAACCCCCCTTAACCCAAACAAATGCTCAAAGAAATTATGAAATTTGACAAGTTAGGTTTGGAGAAGGTCTCAAGATGTCCTATTGGGATAACCTCTCTTAAATTTGGGGTGTTTCCCAGGTGGTATGTAGTACAAGTCATGTAAGTGTATGAGGTGGCATGGGGTGCATGCAATAAGAGAGAAATATAAAGTCTTAATTGTGGGTGCCTTTGTAGAGGGTGAGTTGCACCTTGTCATAAATGAAATTGTTTCCTAGGTCATTCATTTCCTTTTACTATTATATTTATTTCTTTTGATCTTTTTCTCTTATGATTCAAGGAAATAGTTTAGGGCCACTGTCTTGGCTTGATGACCAAAGGAGAAAGTGTTATCCACAAACATTTCACGGAAATGAGAAGGTTGGCTCGTGATGAGACCCCCTTTCTCTTGGCTCTTCCACCAAGAGCCACTGCCATGGCTTGGTGACCTGATAGGTGGTAGTGTCATACCGCTACATGCCCATGGTCATAATAGGCCATCTCATGATGATACCTCCCATCCATCAACTTGTACCTTGAGTTTTTATATTATCTTATGGGTCCCATTTTCTACTGAGAAGATTTTCACTTCTTTTTCAGGGATCCCTAGGAAAAGCATCTCAATGTTTTCAACATTGGATTTTAACGTTTTCCATCTACTTTTACCCTCTGGGCCTTTAGCCCCTTCTTCCCACAAGGTAAGGTACAACCCTTCCTAGTGTAGCCAATGCCAATGAAAAAACAAGGGTAGGGGAGATGAAAGGAATAAATATGGAAAGTGGTAAGTATGGAGGGAATGGACGATGAATTTTCACAGATCCACCATGTATAAACCCATCTTAAAGGGAAATCAACTTACTAGGGAACCATGTCACCCTTCTAGGTATGAACGAGGAAAAGAGAATAATTTCCAAGAAAACTTCATGAAATGAAGTAGGATTTAATACAACATATTCAAGTGCTTCAAAAATCATAGTGATACATACCAGGATACCTAGACATTACCTCATGGATCAAGACTCACCACTACTCCAGGACTAGGCTGGTGTGATGTATACTGCTGCTGGTGATAAGTGGATTGCATTGAAGAAAGGAGGGGCCCTTTGGGGCCATGCTCAAGTTGTTTGGCTATTGTTATTCCATGTCTAGGACCTGTGGGACTCAAGACATTATCTCCTTAGTTATCCCTAGGCTAGGGGATAACATCCAGCTCCAACTCAGGAAAATTTTCTCACTGTATAGCACATTATCTCCTTCTTACTCCTGGTGCAAGTTTTCAATTTCTTCTTACGCCTAGCTGGGGTTTCAACATACATATGTGGTAAACCCCATGAAGGTTCGATATAATCATTTCATCATGTGTACTTGTCCACTAGGAAAGGTCCCACAACAACAACAAGTACGCCATCCAAGGGTTTCATAAGTCATAGGGATCATAGAATGTAAATAGAATCCAATAATCAAATTACCCAAACATGTGCATCAAACCCCCATTAACCTAGAAAAATGCTCAAAGACATTATGCAATTTGACAAGTTAGGTTTGGATAAGGTCTCATGGTGTCCTATCGAGCTAACCTCTCTTAAATTTGGGGTGTTTCCTAGGTGGAATCTAGTCCAAGTCATGTACATGTATGATGTGCCATGGGGTGCATGTAATAACAGGGAAATGTAAAGTCTTACATGTGGGTGCCTTTGTAGAGGGAGAATTGCACCTTGTCATAAATGAAATTTTTTTCTATCCCATTCATTTCCTTGTACTCTTAGATTTATTTATTTTTATCGTTTTCTCTTGTGCTTCAAGGAAATAGTTGAGGGCCATTGTCTTGGCTTGATGACCAGAGGTAACAATGTTATCCACAAAAAGTTCACGAAAATGAGTAGGGTGGCTCGTGATGATACCCCCTTTATCTTGTCTATGCCACCAAGAGCCACTACCCTGGCTTGGTGACTAGATAGGTGGTAGTGTCATACTGCTACATGCCCATGGTCATAATAGGTCGGCTCATGATGATACCTCCTATCCATCAACTAGTACCTTGAGTGTTTATGTTATCTTATGGGTCCCCTTTTCTACTGAGAATATTTTCACTCTCAGGGATCCCTAGGAGAAGCATCTCAAAGGTTTAAACATTGGATTTTAACTCTTTTGATCTAGTTTTACCCTCTGGGATTTTATCCCCTTCTTCCCAAAAGGTAAGGTACAATTCTTTCTAGTGTAGCCAATCCCAATTCCCAAAACCGGATAGGGGAGATGAAAGGAATAAAGATGGAAAGTGGTAGGTATGGAGGGAAAATACGATGACTTTTCACATATCCACCCAGTAGTAATCCATCCTAAAGGGAAATAAACTTACTAGGGAACCATGTCACCCTTTGAGGTATGAATGAGGCAAAGAGAATAATTTTCAAGAAAACGTCATGACATGAAGAAGGATTTAATGCAACACATTCAAGTTCTTCAAAAATCAGAGTGATACATACCATGATACCCAGACTCATTATCTCATGGAGCAAGACTCACCACTACTTTAGGACTAGGTTGGTGTGATGGATACTGTTGTTGGTGATAAGTGGACTGCACTAAATAAAATAGGGGCCCTTCGGGGCCATGCTTAAATCACCTGGATCTCAGTACTCCATGTCTAGGACCTCTCGGCCTCAAGACGTGATCGCCTTAGTTATCCCTAGGCTAGGGTATAACAATATCAAAATAAAACATGACTATAGCCAAAAATAGAATCATATCCCTATTGTCCAAAACATTTTGTCATCATACCAATAAAATGTGTCCTCAAAAGAAAATAACATTAAAAAGAATTAAAACCCATATTTTTTGTGAGAGGCGTTTTGCCTCTTTTCAATGTTGCCTTCTTTTGATCCTTTTTTCTGATTTGTCCTGTGCAACATCCTTCAATTGATTGGAAACTTGTGGGTGGATTTCATTGATGACATGGGAGAAACTCTCTTTGAGGTGGAGATGAGAGGACAATGATTTAGAAGAGTCTTTGGAAGACTTGGAGGGATTATACAAACCTTTTCCTTTATCTAATTCTTGCTCGAGGAAGACAATTTTTAATATCTTGCTTGCATGAGAGGACTGTATTGGTGAGGCAACATGATTAGCTTGAGAATTTGGGTTGAATGACAATGGAGGAGGGGGAAATGGAAACTATATTGTAGGCTAACCATGATGATGTGCAAGAGGATGATGGGAAATCTCTTTCCAACCATCATTGGTAGGTGGCTCTGGATGGATAGAAACATGAGGGGGGACATGGATACTAGAGAAATTTTAATGTGGCTAGAAAGGAGGCCTCTCAGGTCTAGCTTGCAAAATTCCTTGGCCAACTAGATTGAAAAATCCATCTTGGAAAAGTTGATTCAGTTCTTGCATATCAACGTCAAAATGTATTGAAAATCATGGCCTTCTATGGCCTCTTTGCCAATTATTTCCTCTACCTTTGTTTTCACCTCTTTCATTGTTGCCCCTGCTAAAAAAACTCATCCTGAAGCAATATTCCCATCATAATATGAAAAATCTTAACAGTCCATTCACTAATACTACCTAAATAAAATCAATATGTTGATTCTATCATTCACAATAGAAGCATATGCAATCCATCCATTGATATAACTCACCACATTTTGAATTCACTAATCAATTGCAATTTGAACAGGGAATGATAGGGTCATTGGGAATATGAGGGGATTTGTAATGAATGAAAAATGGTAGGATGGACAGGAACCAACAAATGAATATTGTTCAAACAAAATGCAGGGCCCTTTTCTTTAAAAAAACAATGTCTCCATATCAAAATTTCCAACGCAAGTCATCATCCAATCCTTTTGAATGAAATTCATAATAACAGAACATGGGATAAATTAAATGTATTTGGGAAGGTGGTGGGCATATAATGAGAAAAAATGAGACAATGAACGAGGATGAGGATATTAATGTTATGTTATAAGAAATAACATTCATTGACTTTAAAATCAACATTTCCATTATTCAACAAAAATCATTTGAATATCCATTGTTTACCATGCCCATTTATTTCCAAAACTCCCACCAATTTTTGTTTGTGCGTGTCATGTTGGGGGCACAATTCTAGTCACGACTAGTCACACTGCACATACTTCACCAACCACTACTAGTCATGTTGGAGATTCATCACCAACCTTTGTTAGTCATCTTGGAGGTTCGTCAACAACCTATGCAAGTCATGTTGAATAAAATCTACTAGCCTCTACAAGCGATGCCAGGAGCATGTCACCAACCAATGCAAGTCATGCTGGGGTCATTCATACTATTGAGAAGCCTCGACGTATAGGACGTATTCCCAATTTCCTTTTTAGGATTTTCAAAGGAGATCACCTTACTCATTTGTTCCCTGCTACTATAGTGGTACGAGAAGCAGATTCCTTATCTAGTAGCCCTTCGGGTTCTGAGTCGTCTTTGGTTTCACAACTTCTTTGTTTGATACGAGAATTGTACCGATGCAATCTTTGATCAACACCACTCTTGTTTTGGGGTGTGATGCATCTCTTGACCATGTTTTCTTGCATCATGTTAAACCAATGGTCATTCCAATACAATATTTGCTGACACCACTCCTGTTTCGGGGAATGATGCGTCTCTTGACTATGTTTGCTCGCATCCTGTTCAACCAACGGTCGTGCCGGTGGAATATTCAGCTGACACCACTCCTATTTTGGGGATTGATGTGTCTCTTGACCATGTGGTCTTTCATCCTATTCAACCAATGGTTGAATAAGTGGTCGTGTTGATGCAATATTCAGTCAATCCCACTCTTCTCTTTGAGAGTGACAAGTCTAAGGAAGTGACATTGCCAATGAAATCCTCAGTCAATATAACTCTTCTTTTAGAGGGTGATGCATATTTCTACCATGTCCTTAGAATTTCTAGTTTTGTACCTTCTGAACAAGGGAGCATTCCACTCTCTTCGAGTACACTTCCTCCAAGTCCTAGGGTGGTGTTCTTTGATTGGAATGATCTTGTAGAGACGTACCTTCCTTCTTCTGCACCCTTCCAAATAAGGGAAATTCTTCTATATATTAGATGAAGGATCCTCTGCAAGTATTTTATCCTCCTCGGCTTGACAAGTTTTAGGTTCTCCTAAGATTCTGTCAGCTACCTGTGAGTTGCTGTATTTTGACAGAAGTTATGCACGGGAGCCTTGGCCTCCCCCATTATATGCTTCTTAGAATAGTTTTCACCTGTCTTAGTCAAGCTCTTTTCTGACTCTCTAAAAAATGAAAAAATATTTCCCAGTGAACTTGTCTCTTTCACACTCGTTAAATGGCTTTGAAAGGACGTCTATCTAGTTTAAGTTTAACCCTTTTTCAGACCAAGTAGACTAATTTCAAAAAATGAACACTCTAGCCAATATTAGCTAAAAGAGTTATCTTGGGTATTGTTTTATACTTTTTTGGGCCTAGGGGACTAAATCTACGAAAAAGTACATTCTTTGGAGTTAATTTGTAATTGTATTCCATTATTTTTCTTGAATTATTGAGCCTATTGTCAGTTCCCGCTTTCTCATTATAAGCCTCTTACCTTAACAATTTGTATCACTAGCCAAGAAGATCCTTGTTTATATCCTTTGCAGCTTGACACAATGTAACTTAAGAGGAAACATTCCTCTGAGTATCCATTTTCCACATGCACTTCCCTATGTTGATCATAGGTATGTTCCACTATTTAGAGCTAGTTGCTTACACATGACACTCGTTTCCTCTCTTGTATCATAGCATTCATTTTCCTATGAAAAAATAAAAAAATACGGGAGGAAAAAGAATATTATCTCATATAGGAAACAATCATGTCGCCTTTTAATAAAGAAAAAACTTTTGATTCCATTTGTCATCCAAATTTTGGGTTTATCATGACCTTAGGAAGCTGAGCTCGTTACTTAGATTTTACTCCTCTAACTGGTTATTCTTCCAGCCCCTATGGAGAGTTTTATTGATGCCTCCTGCATCACAAAGTTTCATAATCAATTCTATGTTGTCGGAGTCCTCCATATATCTCATTCTCTTATTCAAAGGAAGTTTATAAGCTTGTGTCGGCCATTTCTCAGAACTCTTGACTTTTCATGTTGGTCATACCCTCAGTGTGTCTTAGAGTTACATGAAGTTGTATTCCTACTGTGCACCCTGGGCCTACTTTCATTATCTATAGGTAAACTTGAACCCAATAGTCGACATCTCCCCATTGGTTGATGATTAGGGGGTTTCCCTTGTGTTTGACGAAAATAAATTTATTCACACATTGGGATTTGTACAGTGTCTTGGATTCCATTGGCCTTATTGGATGTTTCCTCACCTTTTTCGGCAGTATTCCTTATTGGATTCTATTCATAAGGTATTTTTCATGCACTACTTGCATCTGATTCATGCGAAAGATGCACAAGATCGTTAGTTTGTGAACATCCTCTTCGTTTGATTTCCTCCAAATTATTAATATATTTCTTTGTACCTCGTGTTGACTGATGAGAGATTCCTTAATGCTCTCCTTTCAGTGGGTCTCCTTCCATTGAATTCAACTCATATATTCTAGAAATGAGACCTAGAGTCCTATGAGTACCTATATCCTTTCAGTCATTAGTGGTAGGTTCTCCTACCATCGATAGTTGGGAATACATCAATGTCCCCTGATCGATGGATTCTTCAAGTGTTCAACCTCAACACCTTTATTCACACTCGTAATAATGTACTCAATTCCTTGATACCTACTTTCATTATCGGTAGGTTGTCTTGCATTTGTTAATGGTATACCTCAATGTCTGATAATCAAATGAAGCCTCATTGTGTTCAATGTCAAATCCTCTATTCACATAATGTAGACTTGCACCTTTGGCAGATAGTGTAGAATATATTCAACTTACAATAGCAACATTCTTATTTTGTTGTTTTCTTTCATTGGACCAGTACCTATATGACTTTAGTGATCATGGGAGATCATATTGTACTCCATTGTATACAAATATCTTCAAATTGATTTTGAGACTGGTTTCCACTGGGCCTTGTTTGTGACTATGAAAGCATATGGCATGTGTCTACATTATATTTCCTATTCATGGACATGAACAACTATTTGGTATATTTCCACATGGATCTGTAGTGTAATTGAAATTGGTATCCATGTGTAGAAAGTCATTATGGATTGTAATATTCTCATGAGTAGCTATCACTTCCAGATGAGTCTCCATTACCCCACTTCTGGGAATTATAATGTATTTCGTCCATCGCAGATACTCCTCTAACCTCACACATTAGGGGACATATGTTATAGATAATTTAACCTCACCTCATGCAACTTGATTGAATGACCTTTCCATTTCCCTATGCAAAATTGAAGTCCTCGTTTCACCTTCCAAAGCCAAAAACCCCATTTTTCCACATATATGCGCCCTACCAGTTAAACAATAAGCGTATATGCAGTTTATTCTACTACAGCCCACGTACATTGGGTTTGGTACTCAAAATTAAAAATTGTGTCAGGTTTCCATGTCACGTCACGAGATCCATGATCCTTGACCTTCCATATACTAGAAATTTTCTGACTCGGCCCTTCAGTTCCATTTAAAGGATATAAATTGAGCCATATCCAAGCCATGGAAGAGGAGAGAATTCGAATTTTGAGAGCAAAGATACTCTGGAGAAATTTTCACTTCACATTGAGTATGCATCACTTTATGATTTAAAGTATGAACTCATTGTTTGGCCCCCAATATCTTACTTATTTGATGGAGAACCTCATTGTCTCCATTAAATGAGATTGCCTTTGGTGGAGGCCCAACTGGAAAGGACTTATTTTTTCGGTTCCAAGATGTGCCAACACAAAATTTTGTCACTTACACACTTATGTTGATCATTTTTAATAGAAATACTCTTTTCTCATCCAATTGTTATCTTGCAAATATTTGAATTATTATTCCATGGGCATATTTGCCATGTATGTTAATGGATTGTGTTATTTTATGTGCTAACATTATATGTTATAACCATTTTCTTGCGTATCTTGGTTATTGAGGACAATTTGTAGGTATAAATATTTGAGTTGTATGCTCAATGATGGTCTTCATCGAACGTCCAGATGAGGTAGGCTATTGATCTTGTCTTGTTAGCATTTTCATTTATATAACATACATGGGATTAGAGTTGATTTCTGTAGTCATTTTGTCTATTGTGGTTTACCCCATGCCATAGAGGGATTTTCCTCATAACACATGAAGGGAGTGTATGTACATGGGATACAATGGAGAAAAGTGTGTATATACGTGAGAAGTAGAAGAACAATTCACGTATCTGTAAATGGCTCATGAATGTTTGAGTAAATGTTGGTATTAGGTCCCTAAAGTATGAAGGAAGTTTACAGATCAACTACATAGGTATTGGTATGGTTGTATACTTGTTTTGATGATTATGTTTTTTCATGATATGGTGTATGCTTGAGGCATACTTGGTATGGTTGGTTTGGTATTTGGATATGATATATCTTGATTACTTGGATGAGGAGAACTCTTATATATGGTTCAATATATGACAAGGTTTTTATAGTTCATATCGTTGAGCTCTTATTCTATAGTGGCATATGCATGAGGGACATGCATTGGTTCGTTGAGATACTTCATTGATGGCATGGTATAGGTCTATACATGATTGATTCTATGGTATATGGTACAGGTTGTATTCATGGTTGATGTAATGATTTATGATTGATGCATGTTGTAGTTCACATATTGGTACATAGTTATTGCATGGTATGGTACATGCACACATGTTGGATACAATGACAGGTTGACATGTTATAGGTTGATGTGATAGTGGCAGTAAAAGTGATAGTGACATTGATAGTGACAATGGTAGTGATTGTGGTAGTGACAATTTGTCTACACTTATATTTCAAGGCGGTAGGACAAGGAAAGGATAGGTGGTTGTATCCACCTTCTGGTTGGAGCTGAATAACTCAGGGGGTTGTAGCCTCCTTTTGGTTGGAGCCAGAGAATTCAAGGAGTTGTAGCTTCCTTTGGTTTGGAGCTTGAGAATAGGGGGTTGGATCCTCCTTCTAGTTGTAGTTGGAGAATCAGGAAGTTGGTGATTCCAATGAATGTATTCTTGTAATATATAAGAATAGTGTTCCGGGGTTTTCTCCCATTTGGATTTCCACATAAATTATGGTGTACTATGTATCTATTGTGATATGATGTTGTTTATGATATATTGAATTCTAATAATAATTTGGTTAACATCATTGAAGAATATATTGTGTTAAAAGTATTATAATTTCTCATTACTGATTCACCCCCCCCTCTCAGTAATCCAACAATTGGTATCAGAGCAAGGTTCTTCAAGAAGTAGTCTAATCATTGGAAGGAGATAATAGATTAAACTAAGATTTGGGTACCACAATTTAATGTCAATAACTATGCCTTCTAGATAAGAAGAATGAATATGTATATACAAGCACAAGGATTTGATGTTTGACGATCAATAGTAGATGGATACAAAGCACCAGCCACTCCCCCGACATATAGAGATGGAAATAAAATTGAATAAAATTATTCAAGGGATAGAAACAATATAGAGAATGGTTTGAATCTATCAACACATACCAAGATTATGCAGATTCCGCAAAATAAATCCGGGACAAACTGAAGGCTATCTACAAAGGAGATGAGAAAG
This sequence comes from Picea engelmannii, assembly GCA_009831015.1. Taxonomy (NCBI): domain Eukaryota; kingdom Viridiplantae; phylum Streptophyta; class Pinopsida; order Pinales; family Pinaceae; genus Picea; species Picea engelmannii. The sequence goes on along the minus strand of ML788696.1, from coordinate 96,151 downwards.
TTAAGGAAGCTAAAATTTATATTTTTAGAGCCAAGTTTGAACAATTGAAGATGAATGAAGATGAAAACATAGAATCTTAATTTCTACTAGTTAATGAAATAGTAAAAAATATCAAAGGTTTGGGAGATGAGATAAGGGAGTAGGCTGTTGTTAAAAATGGATTAATATATTTACCAATGAGATTTGATTCAAAAAATTCAGCTCTATAATAAAGAGTGGACCTAGCTATAATTACCATGGATGATTTGTATGGGATACTCACAACTTATGAGAAGAGGAAAGAGAAAAAAACGCAGTCACAAAGGACACAACATTCAAGGCATCCAAGAAGACAAAGAATAAAGATAAACAAAATCCAAAATCAGGCTGTAGTTTTAGCGATGATTTAGAGGAATATGAAGAGGTGGCAAACTTTGTAAGAAAGATGAAAATATGAATTGAGAAATACAAAGGTATGATTCCATTGAAATGTTTTAATTGTGATGGTGTTGGTAATTTTGCTAATAAATGTCCCTATAAGAATAATGAAAGTAATGAATAATATGACTCTAAAAACAAAAAAGAATATCCAAAAGGGTAGAAGAAACAAAAAGAAAATTTTCAAGAAAAATCTTTGCACCAAGGAAGACATTTCATCATACAAAGACGAAGATAGCAACAATGATATATAGAGAGTACTTTTTATGGTAGTAGAATAATTTGATGAAGAAGGCTCCAAATAATAATGCGGAGAGGGAGAAGTTGATTACAAACAAGAATTGATGTGTTCCATAGAAGCTATAAAGAGGGAAAAGAAGAAAACAAAAGTCACTCCGGACATAACTAAAAAAGAAAGAAGAATCTTATAATTCCAACTCCAAATAAGTCGAGCAAACGATCACAAAGCTAAAACTACAAGTAGAAGAAGAAAAGAAAATTGAAGAAGCACTTAGATGAAAGTTAAATGAAAATGATAGGATCATTGAAGGGTTAGAAGTAGAGATAGTCACTCTAAGAAAAGATCTTCAGAAGAAGGACATGCAACAAAATAGCACCAGGATATTGGATAATATCATTAACAGTCAAAGACCTTACTATGATAGATTTGGATTAGGATATAACTAGACAAAGACGGAGAAAGTTTCAAGCTCCAAAATGACATATCAATAAGAAAAACCAAGAAACTATGCAGAATCCATCACATGTCTCTCTAAGAAATAAGAAGGTAGGAAGACTCAAGAAAAACATTACAAAGACACTGCACCACCTAGAATATTCAGAAGTCAGTATCAACAACAACACACTATAGAAAGACCTCAAGAAGAAGAAGGATTCATAAGAGAAACACCATTCAAAATATCTTCCACTCCCAGGTATCAAACCATTTTTCTTGATTCATGTTATTCATGTAATAATTTTGGGGAAAAATAAGTGAATTGTAGATACAATACCAAGAACAGAAGAAACGATGAAGTCTATATAAGAAATAGTTGTCCAAGAATATCTTATGAAGCACAAAATAAAAGATACATTAGATTTAGATCATTGAAGGATGAAGTAGAATGCTACAAGTGCAACAACTTTGGACACATGGATAAATATTGTAGACTCATTATTCCTCCAAGGGAACCAAAGAATAATTTCAATAGTCATAAGCAAGAACAACAAAGGATATGGATAAGAAAGAAGGATCAATTCAACACTGAAGTATGCAACCTTGCTCTACAAGATCAACACAAGAAACATGGATGGTATGTTGATAGTGGATGATAAAAGAATATGATAGGTGATAAAGATAGGTTTTTGACATTGAATAAGGAAAGAGATGGATCAGTTTCATTTTGAAATGAAAACTCATCCATAACTATTGGAAAAGGCACAATCAAGCTCAGAAGTAAGGATGCCACAACAAAAAATGTTTTACTAGTCGAATACATGAAACACAATATGCTAAGTGTAATTCAAATGTGTGATCAAGGACATAGACTTGTGTTTGAATCGATGAAGTGCGAGATAAGGAAAGAAGAATCATGCAAGTTGGTTGCTACAATTGTAAGAAATCCAAACAACATATATGTTCTAAATGAAATAAGAAAGGAAAGATGTTTCTTAGGAAATGGTGATGAAATTTGGCTTTGACACAAAAGGATGGGTCACATAAATTTTGACAATATTGTTTAAGTTAGTGAAAGGGAATAAATAAGATAAATGCCTGAGATCTCAAAGGAAACAAATATTTTGTGAAATCATTGTCCATAGGGAAAATAAACCAATACCAAGTTCAAATCAAAGGATTACTCCACAAAAAAACCACTAGATATTGTACATATTGATCTAGTTGGACCGAAAACAATGAAGGGATTGAAAGGTGAAATGTACTTCATGCTCCTGGTTTATGACTATACAAGAATGATTGCAGCTTGATTTCTTAAGAAGAAGTCAGAACCATTTGAAAACTTCAAGACATACAAAGACATGGTTGAAACTGAGATAGAGTTGAAAATCAAGTGGTTGAGATCAAACAATGGAGGATAATTTACTTCAAAGGAGTTCATGGAATTCTACAGTGAACATGGGATAAAGAGGCAATTCTCAGTAGCTAGGCCACCTCAACAAAATGGAGTTGTCAAAAGGAAAAATAGAACAGTACAAGAAATGACCAGAACCATGTTAATGGATTCCAAGTTGACAAACATCTTTTGGGTACAAGCAGTGCATACAATAGTTCACATTCAAAATAGAGGGATTCTTAGAAATAATAGTGATAAGACTCCATACGCACTATGGAAAGAAAGACCAGGAAATGTAAATCATTTTAGAGATTTCAGAAGCAAATGCTTCATTAAAAGAGAATATGGAAGAATTGGTAAATTTGATTCTCGAGTTGATAAATGAATACTAGTTGGGTACTCAAGAAAAAGGAAAGAATACAAATGCTTCAATCTAATACTCAACAAAATAATATAAAGCATCAATGTGACGATTGATGATACGAACATATGAAAGATAAAAGAAAGTATAAAATATTCAATGGAACGGTTTCATGAAGAAGATTTGAAAGACGAAGAAGTAGATGAAGAATCAAATGAAGAAAAAGAGCAACCAAAATCGGAGCAAGAACATCAGGATATTTAGGTACCTCCAAAGAAACCTAGAAAATGAGTGAAAAAAAATCATCCACCGGAATAGATCATTGGAAATAAAGATGTATAAGTTGAAACTAGAAGGATAATCCATTCACCAGAACAACAACATCTAGCACTACTATCTACTATTAATTCGAGTAGTTTTGAAGAATACAACAAGGATGAACATTGGATCAAAGCTATGGATGAAGAATTAGATCAGATAGATCAAAATGACACATGGGAACTGGTTCCAAGTCCAAAGAACAAGAACATCATTGGTACAAAGTGGGTCTTCATAAACAAGTTGAACAAGGATGGAAAAGTTACTAGGAACAAAGCAAGATTGGTATGGAAAGGATACTCTCAAGTTGAGGGTATAGATTTTGAAGAAACGTTTTCCCCAATTGCCAGGATGGAAGCATTCAGATTGATCTTAGCTTATGTGCATTCAAAGAGAATCAAGGTATATCAAATGGATGTAAAGTCATCATTTCTAAATGGAGAATTGGAAGAAGTAGTCTACATCGAACAACCTGAAGGGTTCATGTTATCAAAAAAGGAAGATTATGTTTTCGAGTTAAGGAAAGTGTTATATGGACTCAAGCAGGCCCCGAGAGAATGGTATTCAATACTGGACACATACCTATACTAGAAAGGGTTAAAAAAGAGTAATACAGACAACAATATCTACATAAAGGTTAATCAATATAGTATCATGATAATAGAATTTTATGTTGATGATATTATCTTTGAAAGTGATGATGATAGAATGAGTCAGGAAGTTTCCAAAAACATGTAGAATGAATTCGATATGTCTTTGATTGGAGAGTTGTATTTATTTTTGGTTCTCCAAATATGTCAGAGAAACAACAGTATCTTTATCTCTCATGCCAATCATATCAAAGAAATGTTGAAAATTTTTGGAATGATATATTGCAAACCAGTGAGTACTCTTATGAAGACCAATTTTAAGTTAAGTAAGGATAATGATTATAAATATGCATATCAGAGACAATACAGATAGATGATTTGCAACTTACTCTATGTAACATCTTCCAGAATAGATGTGATGTAGGAATTTGGACAGGTTGCAAGGTTTCAAGTAGCACCAAAGGAATCACATGTTATAACAATAAAGAGGATATTCATTTACCTCAAAGGAACATAAGAGTTTGGCTTATGGTATCCAAAAGGGAAGGATCTATCTCTTTTTGCCTACACAGATGCATATTTGGCAGGTTGCATTGATGATAGAAGAAGTACAAGTGGACCAAGTTTTTACTTGGAAGAGTGTCTGGTATCATGGTTAAGAAAGAAATAGTAATCAATATCCTTGTCTACAACAGAATCATAATACATTGCAACAATGACTTATTGTACTCAAGTTATTTGGATGAAGCAGACCTTACATGATATACAAGTAAAGTGTGATAAGCCCATTTCAATACTTTGTGACAACACCAACATAATTAGTATATCCAAGAATCCAGTGATGCATTCTAAGATGAAGCACATTCCAATAAAGTATCACTTTCTATGGGAACAGAAAACATAGAACAACATCAAGCTAGAGTATGTATGGACAAAAGAGAAGATTGCATACATCTTCACAAAACTACTTGCAAGGGAAATGTTTGAGTATCTGTGATAGAATCTTAGAGTGTTTTATTCCCCACAATGATTCATACGACATCAAGATTAACATGACATGGGGAGAGAAACATAAGTGTTGAAAGAGTTCAATTAAATAATCCTTTGAATACTTTTCATATACATCAGAGAGTTACCCGAGGAAGCACTATGACAAGAAAGGGAAGTAGAAATAGAAGAGGCATGTAAATGGGGGGAGAAACCCCAAGATGAGGATTACCCTTGTAAATGTACTAAACCTACACATAATACATCTAGCTGGGAATTGACATATACAGTTGCAAAGAAAATAGAAGAAAAGAGAAGCAAGAGAGAAAGAATGGAAGAATTCTCATTAACCAAATGAATGAATGATACTTTACACATGATATACTCTATATAACTCAACTAATGCACATTGGAGGAGAATCCAATGCACCATAGTTGTGGTCTATAGTGATATGGACACATACCAACCGTTATGAGAGTAAATTGCCACATAGTCTAGTCTCTCGGGCAATTACGGGAGTGAACTACCACCTAGTTGAGTTAACTAGTCTATCAGTGTTCGGTTAATGGATTGAAACATAGTGAAGTGATGAGGATATCAGGGAATCATGGGAAATGTGCTAGTCTGGTGATGATCCCAAGGACAATACACATTATATGGTGATGATCCTAATGATGCATGGTGATAATCCCAATGTAGCATTTAGAATCCACTCAACTGATCAAACTGAAGTGAAAACTAAAGAGAATATTCTCCCTAGAGGAATATTCTTCCTAAATTATAGGAGACTGAATAATGACTAATAAACATAGGAAAAATAAATCCTAGGTTTTTTTGAAGTAACTTCAACACCCCCCCAGAACATCACTATGGTGAAAATAAAGAATGGGTCTCAGAAACAAGGCCATGTTAGGTACCCAAATACAAAATATACACTGAAATAAAAAAAGGAAAGAGGGAAAACCTCATGGGAACCCCCCCGCTCAAAATATAGTGTATGTAAAAATAAGAATTGACAGTTGCTAGGAAATTGTGTCCTTCACTCCAAGACGACTTTCCAAGGAATGGAACTTTTTCTCAGTGAAGGTATTGGTGAATATGTTTGTTGTATGTTTTGATGAAGGAAATAACTATAGGTCGATGATCACATCATGTACTAAGTCCTAGATGTAATGCATGTGGATATTGATGTGCTTCATTCGCTACCTATGAACTAGATCTCTTCAGAACTTCAAAGTGCTCTAGTTGTCACACCAGATGATGATCGACCGATGAAACTGAATGCCCAACTCAGTGAGAAAATGTTGTAGCCACATAGCCTGAATGGTTATGTTAACTACCCCTCTGTGCTCTTCCTTGGATGAACATAGAGCAATGGTACCCTGCTTCTTTCTCAAACAACGGATAGGCCTGGAACCAATACTGAGTGAGTAACCATATGTGGACTTGTGATTAGTGCTATCACCAGCCCAGTCAGAATCAGTGAACCCAATGAGATCAAATGTAGAGTATTCTACATAATGAATCCCAAAGGTGATGGTTCCCTATACTTATTGAAGGATATGATTTGCAACCTTCCAATATAGCTCATGCGGCTCTTGCATGAACTTGGAAACTGCACCAACTGCATATGAGAGGTTTGGTATGGAGTGTGTGAGATACAACAATCTCCCCACTAGTTTTATATACAGTGTGTTTTCAACCAGTGGAGTGTCCCTGCCATCCTCAAGTCTGACTCCTGATAGGAAAGGAGTCGGAGCATACTTACGGTCTGTCATGTGAAATATCTCAAGGAGATATCATGCATACTTTTCCTAGCAAATTTTGATGCCTAATGCACCATGAATGATATTAAGTCCAAGGAAGAAGTGTAGTGGACCCATGTCCGTCATCAAGAAACTATCATGTAGAATCCTCTTGAATTTAGCAATCATTGAATTCGAGAAACCGATGATCAACAAATCATCAACATACAGAACTAAGAGTAGAAGTGAATCAGTCATCCTAAGAATGTAAACATTTGAGTCTGATTTACAATGTAATAAAGTTATGTGACAATAGGTAGGAGTCCATCTTGGCATACGATGCCCTCGTATCCTTCATAAGGCCATAAAGATATTTCTTCAGTCAACAGACCAAAGATGAATCTTGCATAAATCCTTGCGGCTGCTCCATATAGATCTCCTTAGAGAGATCGCCATGAAAAAAACCATTCTTCATGTCCATCTGATGGAATTCCCATCCCTTGGCTTCTACAATGGCAAGTGACAAATGTATGGAATCCATCTTCGCTCTTGGAATGAAGGTCTCATCATATTCAATTCCATGCACTTTCTGAAAGCATTTGGAAAAAATATTGGCTTTGTATCTATTAATCTATCCATCTGCTATTCTCTTGGTCCTATAGACCCATCTAAACCTAACATTTTTGCTTCCAGAAGGAAGGGGAACCATATCCCAATTCTGGTTCTCGAGGAGGGAGTTGTGCTCCTCCTGCATGGCGAATTCCCAAAAGGAATTTCCAACAACCTCGCCATAAGACTGTGGATCTGAATACTGAACCAAGAAAATATGCATGGGTGGAAATGGTTTAGTGGAAGTGAGTGCAAGAGGAGGCTCCTCGAAATCAGATCGAGTCCTCCTAGTATCAGCTGGATCACCAACAAGATCCCTTGCATCATGAAGAGTAGTTTGGGCCCACTTGGGCCTTTTCTATGGCTCTGCATCTACTTCTGGATGCATTGACTCTGCATCTAATTGTAGTGAATATGTATCTAGATCATTTGAATCCTATGAATATTAAATATCATCTGAATAAGAGTCAGCATGTGCATGATCATCATATCTGACAGATGGAAGAACAAAGGTGTCTGTATGCGTCTTCTGAGGTACATGCGAGATACTTTCCTTGAATTGGACACTTCGCTTAATGATGAGCCATGCCGAGGAAATATAAATAAGTTTGTATCCCTTCACACCATCGGGGTATCCAACAAAGATACACTATGTGCTTTTTCGATCGAGTGCCTTCATTTTTTCAGAGGGAATCCAGGCCCATGCACGTGAACCAAAAATACAAAAGTGGGTCACTTCCGGTTTGAGGATACTCCAAGCCTCGTAGGGGGTCTTATCCTTGACAGATCTATGGGAAGATATTTTTTGGATGTAGGTTTCACAATTAAGTGCTTCGACCCATAATATCTGCGAAAGTGACTTTGCATGTAGGATGCAAGATTCTGTCTCTTTTAGAGATCTATTTTTATGCTCAGCAACTCCGTTTTTCTATGGAGTATAGGGAAATGTGTGCTACAACTGAATCCCTACCTCATGACAAATATTTTGTATCTCATGGTTGACATACTCTCCCTTGTTATTAGTTCGGAGGATTTTTATTTTCTTTCCTGACTATGTCTCAACAAGGGCTTTGAAATATTTGAGGTGTTGAAAGACATTTGATTGTTTCCTGAGAAAGAAAATCCATGTGAAGCGTGAGAAATCATAAAAAAAATGAGAATGTACCTTGATTTTTTGATTGATGGATGCATAAAAGGGACCATGAGATCACTATGGATCATATCTAAAGGAGAGGAAGCCCTCTATGTATTTCCTTTGTTGAATTTCTCTTGAGGGTGTTTTCCAAGAACACATCCCTCACAAATTCCTTTGGAGAAATGGATGTTTGGTAGACCATCAACCAATCCCTGCTTGCTAAGTTGTTTCATATATCTGAATTTTAAATGCCCTAACCTTTTGTTCCATATCCTACTACTTTCATCAGCATGGGTAAGAAGTAAAGCATAATCTGGTTCAATAAATTGAGAAAATGTGTAAATCCTAGATTGGTGATTTACCTCACCACTAGCAACCCTAGAATTGGTTTGCATGTCATAGATATCACTACATGAGGTGTGAATATGAATTTATTTCCGGTGCTAGAATTTTTCATCTGATACATGGACATAATATTGATGGGAAGTTTGGGAACGTGCAACACGTTCTCAAAGCTTCTGCTGGTGAGTTCAATCCTTCCTTTTCTGGTGACCTCGGCTGGAGCATTGTCTCCCATCAAAATATGAAGACCTTTGCATGCATACAATGAGGATTATACATCTTTTGTGGCAGCCATGTGGTATGATGCTCATGAATCTATGATCCAAGCATTGGGAGAGGAGTTGATGGCAATCAAGGCATGGATGGAATTTCTTTTTTTAGGATTCTGATATTTTGGATTCTTCTTCTTGGCACCCTCGGGGATGTGATCTCCAAGGTTGTTTTTCTAAAGTATTTGATTCATTAGATCTATATGTTTCTACATACATGTGGATTCTGGATGGAATCCTTTATGGAAGTATGTGGATTTCTCCCCTTTTCTTCCCTTTCCACCTTTGGATCCAGAGGCATCATTGAAGGTTTTTTAGTACCCTTCCTTCTTCGGATTTGCATGTGATTTAATTTTGTCTTTATATTTATATTTATGATATTGATGACCACTTCCATCTTGCACAGTAAGTACATGCACCTTTGTGCCTTTGATTTTTCCCATGTGGATGAGATTGCTCTGCTCTTGTGTCAGAGACTCGGTAAAGTCCTCAAGAGAGGACATCTTCCAGGTAGATCCAAATGTGAATCTAACTGAATGAAATTTGGATACAAACACTAAGTATTATGGACCAAGGTTTGAGAGAACGGTGAGAACCATTTTTTTCTCCTCCTTAGATTTATCAACCCTGCAAGCCTTGAGTTGCGACAACAAATCCTTATATTTGGTAAAGAAATATTGAATATTGTCAAAGATTTTTGGATCCAATGTCAGCAATTCCACCTAGAGAATGTGTCCTCTCATATCATCATGTTTTCCAAAAATACCTTCCATGGTGGTCCAATCTTCATTGGGGGTTTTACAAGAGGATATGTGAAAGAGAAGCTCATGAGAAATGAGACTGCATATTGTTCTAAACGGTTCATCCATTCTATTTAGATACTTGGATTTATCTATGGATGGTGTTGGTTCTTCCTTTTTGTTCATGGTTAACCTATACAATCCTATGCTTTGAATATACATTATCATCTTCTCCTTTCATGCAAGGAAGTTGCAAGGTGTACGAATGAATTCTTTTGGAAATTCCATTTTTACGTTGTCTTCAATCTTCAGTACCCGTAAAAATAATTTGGTGTGTATTTTAAATAATAGTCCATTGACTCTGATACCATGTAAATGTGTTGAACCTTCATAGAATAGATGTAGCTAGGAATTGACATACACAGTTGTAGAGAAAATAGAAGAAAATAGAATTAGGAGAGAAAGAATGGAAGAATTCTCATTAACCAAGTGAATGAATGATCATTTACACATGATATACTATGTATAACTCAACTAATGCACATTGGAGGAGAAGACAATGCACCATAGTGGTGGTCTAGAGTGATCTGGACACACACCAACAGTTATGGGAGTAAGCTTCCACCTAGTCTAGTCTCTCAGGCAGTTACGAGAGTAAACTGCCACCTAGTTGAGTTAACAAGTCTATCAGTGTTCAATTAACTCACTAAAATAGAGTGAAGTGAGGAGAAGATCAAGGAATCATGGGTAATTCTCTATTTTGGTGATAATACAAAGGAAAATGTGCATTATTTTGTGATGATCCCAATGTTGCATGGTGATAATCCCAATGTATCATCTAGACTCCACTCAACTGATCAAACTGAAGTGAAAACTGAAAAGAATATTCTCCCTAGAGGAATATTCTTCCTAAAATATAGGACACTGAATAATGACTAATAAACATAGGAAAAACCTTAGGAAAAAAAAAATCATAGGTGTGTGTGAAGTAACTCCAACAACCCTTTTCCATTGATGTCAAAGGGGGAGAGATAGAGAAAGGCATGGAGAAATAAAGAGAGAAGCATGAATATAGGGGTAGTCGTGGTCATAGGGGGATCATGGGAATATGTATTTTCATGCCTAAGTGTTGTCATCAATGCCAAAGGGGGATATTGTTGATAGTTTGGTTTTCATTGATGTGAACCCTTGAAGAATCCATGACCGTGTGGTTTTGGTACCCAAATTTGGTTTAGGAATATGGACATGAAGACCAAATTAAATGTAGGAAAGATCCTCATAGATGGATAGTAATCATCATTATGTTTCCAATGATATGTGGAATTCCACGCAGTTCCTCATAGTTAGGGAGATATGACTTTATGAAGTTGTAATCCCCGAAGAAGTGGTCAAGAATCCCCTAGTTCGTTACAAATCTTTAATGAAAGGGTAAATTTGTTGTAATAAGAAAACCATAGAAGACCTAAATTAAGGAGAGGAGTTACACACACACACACACACACACATTCATTGATTATCTATCTTGTGAGCTAGTGATGTTTTTGCTAAGGTTGTGACGACAATTTTTTGAAGTAGAAAAGGAAGGTCAAAGGTGAAATTTTCAGAGTTGCAGAAAACCCTTTTTTATGAGGTATACATGGGTTGTAGATCAAAAAGGGAGTGTATGTACATTGAATACAATGGAGAAAAGCATGTATAAACACGGTCAGTAGAAGAGCAATTCACGTATCTATAAAAATGATCATGAATGTTTGAGTAAATGTTGGTACCAGGGCCATGAAGTCTAAAGGAAGTTTATAGGTCAACATCTCATAGTTTTAGATCAACGAAAGAGGCATTGGTATGGTTGTATATTTTTTTTGATGATTATGTTTTGTTATGATATGGTGTATGCTTGAGGCATACTTGGTATGGTTGGTTTGGTATTTGGATATGGTATATATTGGTTTCTTGGCAAAGTAAGGAGAACTCTTATATTTGGTTCCATATATGACATGGATGTTATAGTTCATATCATTGAGCTCTTGTTGTATGGTGGAATATTCATGAGGGACATGCATTGGGTCTTTGAGGTAATTCATTGATGATATGGTACAGGTCTATACATGATTGATTCTATGGTATATGGTACGGGTTGTATTCATGGTTGATGTTATGATTTATGATTGATGCATGTTGTAGTTCACATATCGGTACACAATTGATGCATGGTATGGTACAAACACACAGGTTGGATACAGTGACAGGTTGATAGTTTATAGGTTGATGTGACAATGGAAGTGACAATGACAGTGATAGTGGCAGTGATTGTGGTAGTGACAACTGGTATACACTTATATTTCATGGTGGTAGGATGGGCCAAGGATAGGTGGTTGTAGCCATATTCTGATTGGAGCCAAAGAACTCAGGGGGTTGTAGCCTCCTTCTGGTTAGATCCAAAGAATTTAGGGAGTTGTAGCTTCCTTCAGGTTGGAGCCTCCTTCTAGTTGTAGTTGGAGAATAATGAATTTGGTGCTTCCAATGAATACATTCTTTTGATATATAAGAAAATAATTATGTGGTTTTCTCCCATTTGGGTTTCCACGTAAATTTTGGTGTACTATGTATCTATTGTGTTGTGATGTTGTTTATGATTATACCACAGATGATATTGAATGATAATAATAAATTGGTGAATATTTTTGAAGAATATATTGTGATTAAAAGTATTATAATTGCTCATTATTGCTTCACCCCCCCTCTCAGAAATCCAACACATTCCATACAAAAGGGGAATAGTTTATTTGGACTATGTCTTCCTATTTGTTATAATACATTATCTAAATTACTACCTTAATAATTATTTACCACTAATATTATGAGCTATTTCAATTATTATTCTCCATTTTCTAACAACTATTTCAATTATTATGTTCTACTTTACCTTCCCTCATATTATGCACTATTTCCTCCATGTTTGAAGTAGAAAGTGTCCCTACATGTGAAACCAAATGTGGAAAATGAGTAGCAAATTCACATTTCAAAAATAACTTGGTTTGTGTGGGAAATTTTCCTTTGTTACCAACAAGGTATGTGGTAATGATGTCATTATGAGTGTTCTACATGAGAACAACGTACCAATAGAGTATCTTGGTCAAATTTTGGTTGGAAATCAATCATGTTGTCCATAGGATGAGAAATCAGTAACTCTTCTTCAAGATGGGATGGCTCATACTTATTGATCTAGGAAACATTAATGATTTTATACATTCCAAGTTGTGGTGGTAACACAAACCTAAAATAAATTGCATCTAGTTGTTATAAAATATTATAGGCATAATATGCAAATTGTGACATTTGGCTCCCTAAAAATTCTAGTTCTAAAGATATAACTAGATATGATAACCAATACTAAATGGTGTTGGATTGTGATGGATATCATGGAGGACATTCACATGTTATTGATTCTATTATAGAGCACTATTAACTTGCAAATAAATAAATTCTATCCTACTAACAAAAGTATTAGCTTGCTACTAAGTTGTGAGTTGTTACTCAAAGGTAACTTGTCATAAGGTTGTTGGAAATTCAATAGTGTTTTCGATTGGAAGTTATAGCACAATTCAAAAGGAGAATAACCAATGACATTGTTGTTCCTAATGTCTGCACTTGACTGCTAAAGGGTAGACCTAGGCCACCTCAAGTTTAGAATGATTGGTTTTATTATTTTGTTGGTCAGTTAGAGGGTTGGTTTTACCAAGGCAAGGGTATGGTCGGGTTGGAAAAATGATATAGATTATGGTTCTCCTTGGATGGTGTCACACAAATGACAGACAAGTGAAATAATAGAGGCAAAAACAAAGGGAAACAACAAACCACTCAATGAGAAATCTATTGCAAGAAGTTTAATACTTAAAATATCATTTCAAGACATTAAACATGTATCAAAAACAAAATTGATCCCAGAGGTTGCAATAAAAAAAAAAAAAATCACCAAAGCATTAGCTTCTTTACAAGATGCATATTAGTAAAGATAAGTTATACAATAGTTGAAGGAAATGAAATTTACTTCACAAAGATCAAAAAATTCATTCAAGATAAGATAAAAAAACACATGAAGATTTGGACAAAAACACTGTCATCAAAAGTATATTCACCAAAAACTGCATTCAAGATAAGATAAAAAAAACACATGAAGATTTGGACAAAAACAATGTCATCAAATGTATATTCACCAGGTAGAGAGATTTAATCCATGCATAGAATAGGTTCAACCAGTTAATGCATTGATCTTCATTTCCCAAAAACTGAACCATTCAAACATACAAAAAATGCCTATTTATCAAAGATGTAGAGGCTCTCAACCATCTGGAATTGAGCTTAACTCTACACTATTAGTTGGAAAACTACTTATTGAATTAACTAAAATATTGTTGGATTATGGTAATTTATACTTCGAGATTGACTTAATAAAAAAAGAGTGGTTCTTATCACACATAAAAGACCACTTATTAGCTTCATCTAAACAATATTGAACTTTAAACAACTGAAAACAACTACTAGCAATAAACTAGATTGATGCATATGTTGGAATAAATTGAACCCTGACAAAAAATAAATAGGACTGATAGAACTAGATTCTGAGTCGAGCATTGGTGTCCATGTGTGTTGTTGGAGGCCACTGTGGGATAATTGGATGGACTTCTTCACATTATCTACTTAAGGAAGAGGCAAGTCTTCTAGTGGTTCTTCCACTTTGGAGCTCCGGAGCTCCGGGGAACTGTGTTTTCTCTGAATTGAAATCTCTTAGAGTGACACGGCGACATGTTGTCACAATCGATGACATGTCATAAAAATAGAGTGACACATGTCAACTGAAATAATGCAGATGATGTCACCAAAGTGCCTGAAATGAGTGCCACATGTCATCTGGAATAAATCAATAGGTGGCATATGAGACGTTAACTGAAGAAGAACTTATGAGAAAGGGGCTCTAGTGCTTGATCATTTCAGAGCTCTAGTGCTTCAGCACTTTGAAACTTTGAGTTTCCAGTTCTTCGAAGCTCCGACACTTCTACACTTCGAGGCTTTAGAGATTTGCGCTTGTTCTTAATTGAAATATCTTGGAGTGACAATGTTCTAGAGTGAAACTTCATATTTTTTGTTGTTAAACCTTCCACGGTTTTGAAACTATGAATGCACAAGAGTCTTAGATCTTAATTGACTATCAGATCTCAACTGTCAACAATTTAAATATGTCTATTACAAGCTAATCCTAAAATGGACTGTTGCGTCTTTATTTTTGGATGTTTCCTATGGATATAAAGTACTTGGTCGACCTGTTACACGCTCAATCAATGGAAAACATGATGAAAATTGTTTCAAACTCAAACCCTGACATGTAATTATCCTTCAATAAAAAAAAAGATGGGTGAAAATAATCAATCAAGAAAGGTAATGATGAAAAACTAAGTCATTTAGTAATGGGAAGACAACTTATCCAACAAAAAATGAATGATTGTTGATGAAGGTATAGGGTAATGAGAGAGGAGGGGCAGGGGTGCAAACTTAGGTCTTAACATTGGCTCCAATTGGGGACAACACCCCCATGTGGGGTGATGAGAACATTAGATCAAGTGCCTTGGAATTCAATAACTTGTTCCCACTCCCCCTAACTTACCTTTGCTTTTGTCTATCGACCATGTATATTTGTCATTGTCCCTCATCCATACATCTTTGTAATTTAAAACTTAAACTAATCACAGTGCCTTTGTTGGGATATGGAGTCTTATTGTTGATCTACTATATAAACAAACTAAAAATTAAATGCTCGAAAAAGTGAGCTTATTCTCCTATTCCAATTTGCTAAAAATTTCTACTCAGGTATAAGTAGATTTCCATAGTAACCATTCAAGAAATTTGTTGATTGACATACCTTCTTGTATGAAAATGTGGAAAGAACACAACAGGTGGAACAAAAATTCCATATTGAATGTATACTCATAGCTGCAAATGGATGTCAAAGTGAAAATTGCAACATTTGGTAGCTTTGAAAAAACTAAATCCATGTAATTAGCTATTGGATCATAAAAATATCCAACCATTACCCTTTATTGCTATGAAAAATAGATGAACTGTCTCTGAATATCCTCAACTTTCGCTGATCCATTTTTTATGTAAACATCTTCCTTTTGCAAATCTAAAAATGAATCAGGAAAAGGTTGCAAACTGTCTCCATGGCTCTTGAGGTCTTGAACTAAAATATGCTCTTGATAAAAAGTTTTAATGCACCTTTCAAGTTCTGCATTATAACATTTATATACTAATTTGTTGTTGTTGTAACACACCTGACCCTTGAGAAGATTTCCTAGGGATGAGGAACCAAAATTTCATTCTTCTTAAGTGGTCAAATCCTTCATTCAGGGTTTCTATCACATTTTACTTGTCCACAACTTTGCAACCATGGTCTCCATGCTCAAAACTGATCTAAGAACTGCCAGATATACCTTTCTGAAGTTCTTTGGGCATTCATTGGTTGAGGGACATGTGGTGTCCACATGAATCCACCTCACACATATTGTCTCGAGGTTCCTTCATCCACGGTGGAAGTCCATCCACTTTCCAATCCCATGACTGGACTCAATATTTTTCTAACACGTAGGCATCTAATATGTAGGCTAACATGATCTTCGACACTTCAGTGCTTCGGCACTGAACACCTCCTTAATTTCTATGCACGAGACCTTCCTGAGTCCCGAAGTCCCGTGAGCTTGCCATGTGGCTCTGGTCTTCACACCTTTTGTCTCTTTACAATGTCACACCCGAATCCTCTGAAGTCCCGAAGTCCTAGACTCTTTACAACTACTTTGGCTAGGAGGCTCATCCCTGAGGCTAACACGTGGAAGGGGCCAGGGGTGACACATGTCACGTTCCAATGGGTCTATAGGGTATGTGATACACACGAATCCCAGTGACAAGTGGCATGTCAAACTTGGGTCCATGTCACCCTGGGTGATGTCATTGTGCCATGTCACTCCAGAGTGCATATTTCTGACATTCCTCAGATCTCACGGTCGACATCTGACCACGTAGATCCATGGATCTACAACTCCTGTTACTTAGGGAATTAGGTGTTCGAGATTTTTGTGATGAAAAATCCTCCTTTCTTCTGAAGTTGGTCAGCATCGGGCTAACCAAAACCCAAATATAATGATTAGGAAAAGTCCCAAAGTGTCCTTGAATCAACGACTCTCGTTACTTTAGGTTTCAGATCTTTTCAACACATCACAACTAAACTTTCCCTATAGTGCCCTATCTCCGAACTCAAAGATCTAGTGCCATGTGTCCCTGTATATCAATGGATGAGAGGTATCTCAATGAGTCTGAGGATCCACGATCCTCATTACTTCATGACTTTGTCCTTTGGGGGTTTTGGTGTCAAAACACCCCTATCCTCCTGAAGTGGTCAACATTGGGATGACTATGTCGTAAATACGACAGCTAGGATAGGACCCTAAGGATCCCTATATCTATTGTACAATTCACTTCATGAATTCGACCTTCAACAGTTTTTGACATTACAACATCCTTTTTCTCCCGAAGTGGTCAACGTCGGGTTGAATTCATCATAAATATGACAACTAGGATAAGACATGAAGGATCCTCAGATCAATGGTCCTGGTCACTTCACATCTCCGACATTCAAGGGTTTTGGCTCCAGTGCCACACCATTTTCTTGAAGCGGGACTTCATTGAAGCACCCTGTGTGGGTCCCTTCTCCTGAATGATCAGATGGTAGGTGAGGCTCCTAATGATCTCCCCTAAATATATGAATCTCCTTCACTTTGTAACTTTGACGTTCAGGGAGTTTGATGTTATATCATCTACAATATCCCGAAGTGGAACTTCTCCGAAGTACCATACGCAAAATATTCCACTAGACGATTAGATGATCTAGGAGTGGCCCCAACAGACTCCCCAGATCAATGACTCAAACCTTTCATGATTCTATCATTTGGGTATTTTTTACAGTTATTAAGTTTGACATCCGAGGGCTTCGATATTTTGAATCTCTGAAGCCATCAAGAGCTACCTCATTTTGTACTTAGTGTAGGGTTCCTAGACCCTGATCATATGGACCCTCTGGTGAATCTTAGGCTATAATATCTACTCTTAGCCGATATTTGGTTAAGGTCATGTGAATGAGCCTAAGGCATCTTAGGCTACTAGTTTGAAGGAATTTCCTTCCTAGCTCACAGAACGTTAAGTTATGAAACATGGCAGGGTAATCTCATGGAATTATCGAGACGGTAGCAGTGCCAAGAGGATTTCTTTGACTCTGGAACTGTGAGGTAACTCCCTAGGGACAACACCTTTGAGGGTTAAATTGGAGCATATGGAAAAATCAAGCAGAAGCATAAGTCCTCAAGGAGATAAATAAATGCACATCACTTAATCAATCAATAAAGAGGATAATCTTAAATGTATGCATACATTCATTCATTCATTATTCCATTTCAAAGAACAAAGCATGAAAACACTTATTAGAACCAAAAGACATAATGTGACTGCTGAAAGGGGTTCTCGTTTCCACCCAACCATAGGCTCAGTCACTCCTAATGGATTTACCACTAGTCACCCCTGAGCTAGGCCATGATGCTTTGAGATTGAATCTTTTCTTTGGGCTCAACAAAATTTAGGGATGAAGGTTACTCTCCTTTAGAGTCAGTATCTATTTCCTGCAATCATAAAACACTCTTTTCACAGTTCTTCCTCAAACTCGAGAGTTTAGTCTCTCATCTATGCACTCTTCATAGGAATTCCTCTTCCTACCATGCCTTCCTTTATTTCCTTCCTCAACAAGATTGTGTGTGGCCCAAATTCCTAGTCCATGGTAATGTCTGGAAGCCTTACAGATGGGTGGTCTTCCCCATCCCCTCATTAAATATTGAGGAGGTCTTCCCACCTACCAACTTGACTATACTTCATTCATGGTTCAGAGGGTTGGTCTGATCCTGAGAAATTAAATCCAACAAAGTACTGGTCTGGTGGAGTTTAACGCAACCACTCCTAGTCCCCTTCACCATCTCTTTCATAGCATTCATAGTCTCTCTTAGCACACCCGTCTTCCAATAGTCATGCTACACTTATCCATTTTCTAGTAAATAACATAATTTATATTCATTGATGTTTTATACAAAGGTCTATCAAATCAAACATTCATACATATTGAGTTTTCCATAGTCTCTTGGCCAATATAGCTATATTTACAAATTGGGGGAAATAGGGTGTTACAATTTTGTTCCCCTTAATGGAACATCGTCCTCGATGTTTTATCTATCAATAACACATGTCATGTTATTTTTCATTCAGTTTCTTCACAAATCCTGATCCTTGTCCTTGGTCAGGTCCTTTCTAGAGTCTTAACCTTCATCACCTGCCTTCAATAATTCTTGGACAACAAGCACATTAATCATATTTGCATGCAAAAACATTTTATTGTGCATACAATTATGGAAACATTTCACAACTTGCACAATTTTCATCTGTGTAGTTTGTGGATTTGTATCCACATGGTTGTCCTATTATCCAGGATCATTGTTTTTCCTGGACATACCTATTGTGTGCATGATCCCAATCAATATTTTACAAGAACTAGCAAAGTCTTCTCTGGATTGTGTTACCACAACACAACATATTCTAGGTGATCATGAATTACCATGGGCTTCTCATGGCTCAATAGTAGCCATTTTTCATGCTTTCCAGCTTGACAGTTGTTGGCCCTTGACCAAGTTTTGAGGATTCTTGGTCATGTTTGACCTAGTTTTGGGACATCAACAGGTTGTCGAAGGCAGAGCGCAAGACGAAGTGGAGATCACGGGATCTCATCCCCTCTTTATGGATTTTTGGGTTTTGGGGCTATGTAACGAGTATGGGGATGTCAGCCCATGGGTTTACCCATGTTTAGGCCTAATTTTGTAATGTATAATAGAAAGCTAGGCAATGTAGGAAATAGTTTGATCTATGTGATCGAAGAGTTGTAAGTTGTGCTAAGTGCAAGTAATAGTTGTAAGTGCTTCGTGCATACTGTGTAAGACTTGCAGAGCTAAGCGCAAGTGACTGTAAGAGACTATGTGTAGGATTTGTGTTGTAACCTAGCTTGGGGAAGGAGGATCTAGTGAATAGTGCATAGATCTCCTATCATCTGCAAAGTTTATCTTGAGGTTGTGTGCATGTAAGAAGATTGAAAGAAGCTAATAAAGAAGATGAAGAGTTGGTGGAAGTATCCCAAGGGTGGGGGTGAACCATGTATATCTTGTGTTATGGTTGCTTTGTGTAATGTATTGATGTGTTTATGTGTTTACTTGTTTAGATGATTTGATATAGATGAATGATAGATAGATTGTTGATGCTACGTTCTTACTAAAATGTATGAATGCTATATCTGATCTATGTGGATGTGCTTGGTGCTTGAACCTACTAGAGCTGGTTGAATATTGTGATGCTCTGTAAATAGGGTTTTGTCTACGAAGTAGATACTGGTTTAATACAGATGAAATGTAATTTCTAAGTTCTTTGATAAGGTGATATAATCACAGATCTATGTCCCATCTAAATTTGCAGACATTTGAGTCCTGCAACCACCCTTGCTTCTACCCCGGGTGAGACTTCATCTGCTTCACAGGTGTTTTCGAAAGGGTCGATAGTTAGGGTTTTGTTGGTGTTGTGTTATAGCATTGAACCCTGGGTCTGACCCTGTGCCAACAAATGGTTCCATTGTTGAGATCTGAAACTGTGATTGCTGGGAACTAAGCAAGAAGAAGCTCTGTGCGAATATCTGACCTGAAACTTTGATTGTTGGGAACTGAGGAAGAAGAAGATCTATGTGAAGATCTGACCTGAAACTCTGATTGTTGGGAACCGAGGAAAAGAAAGAAATCTTTGTGCATAGATCTCCTGCTTAACTTGCGAAGCTCTGTGGTAAGGAAGGAGGTAGATATGAAGAAAATAGGTAAGATATGAACGCTTTGTGCTTTGATAGAGGTAAGAATAGTGAAAAGTTTTAGATGTGGAAGTTTTTTTCTCTGTCGAAAGTAAGATAAGTGGAAATGTTTGTTTCAATAATATGGATCTAGGTATGTTTGATAAAAAAATTCCTAGCTTGAAAACTAGGGCGCAACTAGAAGAAGGAATATTTGATATAAGTAAATCTGATAAGAATAATGAAAGATTTGTTATGCATATGCATAGAAAGAATGTTTGGACTAATAAATGGATGCAGGACCCTAGAAAGAATTTTTTGAAGGGTAGCTATTGTGATCCTAGTTCGCAGTACAGTAAAGGATGGGGATCATTTAAGAGAAAGACAGGACTAACTCTTTGTTACAGTTGTAGAAGACTGAGACATCTTGCTAAGGAATGCCCTGGTAGAAGACCTAGTTGTATTTGTTGTAAAGATATGGATCATGAAGTTTTGGATTTCCCTAGAATGATTGCTAAACTTGAAAGACTGAATATGGAACAAGTAGACCCTGAGAAAGGTCACAAAACAAGGACCATGGTAGAACCCAAGAAGGAATCAGAGATTGTACTATTACAGATGAAAGAAACCGTGAATGACCATAGAGATAATAATCTATCAGAGATATTAAAAGAGAAATATCAAAGAGAAGTAATAATAGGAGACTTCAACATTGACTATATTCTGGATGAGGAAACACAGGTGAATATAATGACAGAAAGAACTTGGGAAATTCTAGGAAAGCCTGCTATGATTACTTCATTAGGAGGAATAGGATTATTTAGAGGAAAGTTGATAACCCTATGTGGAAGACTTACCCAGATATCTATGAGTGCTCATGGAACTTCGATAGAACAAGATTTTGAGGTTGTTAAATTTGTTGAGAACAATGCCCCATTTTCTATATTACTAGGAAAACCTTGGATTGAAAGGGATCAGTCCAGAAGGAAAGAAGAATAAGTCTTAGAGAAAAGAAAAAAAAGAATTAAAATATTTCATGACTAGGAGGATCGTGCACTTGATTGAAGAACGAGAGAATAGATCGAAGCTATTTATAACTAGAAACTTGGATGTCGAAGTTGAAATAACACAAGAATATTCACAGAAGACTGAAGCACCTACCCCTGATAAAGAAGTAGTATTTCCCCTGAATCCTAGGAAAAAATCTCAACAGTGCGAAGTTACTATGCCAAGAGGAGATAAGAATCAAAATGGAAAGAGGAATACTCAGACGAATCTCACTGGAAATAAGGCTATAAAACTAAGTAAAAAGAGATCAAATATCGAAAAGTTACAGAATATTCAGAGGGAACTTCGTAGAAGGGAAATTTGCAAAACTGTAACTTCGTCGGGATATCATAACAGTGCCACATGGCACTTTTCCATGGCAAAAAAATATAGTCGTTGGAAACAATATAACCATTAGAATGATGCCCCGAGCGGGTAGAACGACATTTGTGGTCAGAAGGCTCACCATCAGACTGTTGGGACCGTGCCATAATGTACATAGCTGAATTAATAAAGGTATATTGTTCGTTGGAAAGATCCGTTATGTTTTTATCTACTTATTTCGTCTATTAATGCACTGAGAACACTTTTGAGAATTGTATTAGAGAGAAATCATTGCTACCGCATTGTGATTAGTAAGATTGACACTAGTTCTATTGTTTTGCACACTCATTCACCCATCCAATCTAAGTGTGTATGTCGAACGAGATCAGCGCCGTGGAGAAAATCATCGAAGAAGTTCTCATCAATCTCATGGAAAAGAAAGTAATGTTTGCAAGTATTCAATCGTCCTTGATGAGAAGAGTGAAAGCCTCTCCGTCAACTGCTCACAGATCCAAACCATCCTGAGTTGTCACAGAAAAGAGAACCAAGCATAGATATGACCTAGAAAATGCGAATCTAATCCCGACCATCTTACTCGAATACATCTTGCCTTTGGCCGGCGTGGTGAGTCGTGATAGTGTGCCAAGATATTTTGATTACACCATGGTTATTGCGTACCTCCCGAAGGGGATACTTGCAGTTATAGCATAGCAGGACAAGATTGCAACGTTCAAGTTCAGTGAATTCAACCTAGAAGACCGAAAGAACCATAGTATGTGCACCCCATATAAATACTTGACCAAGACGAAGGGGAAGAAATCGAAAATAATCCCCCAACCATGGACAATGAACCTCGCACAGTCCACCCTATTGAACGTAATGAAAATCCCACATTTTGGACAACACCAGGAGGTCAATGCCTATGTTAAGATCCTACTCTCATGTTACCATGATGGATACTTATGGCTAGACCGATGTATCACATTCAATCTAACGTTGATCCATAAGATCACCAGATTGAGTATGCAAGGGCCCGACCCATGAGATTTCTATCCAGGGAAAGCCACAGATCGCACGTTAGCACAGAAGATCAAAGATACCTATGGAAATATTGAAAAGGGGACACGAGGCTACAAGGTATATTCCATCCAGAATGGCTCAGTGCACCTAGCATGGCAATTAATTGCAGGAAATCTAGTAAGGAATAAAAAACCCATGCAAGTCACAAGGTTTGTCATTTACTTCGCGGGGAAATATGTTAAAGGCCTACAGATGAACTCGATGAAGTACCTAGTCAACCAGCTGGAGTTAGACTGTCGCGAAGTTTAGGATTAGGGCTATGAGTTCCACTTCAGTTGGCTCTTGATCCTCATAGCATTCATTTCTTGGGAGATGCTGGAAGGTGCAACCTTCTTGGACATTGAGTTGTTTGAGAAACTTGCTACGAAGTTCCCCCCGCTTTAGTACTCGAGCATTATGGGAAAACAGTGGTAGTCAAACACAATTTTTCATACGCACTATCTCCAACTGAAGAGGGCTATTGAAGTCGAACCTCACATGACTTTGAACACCCTACAGAGGTTCCGAACCCTCATGAATTTCCACGCAGATCGACACTTCATCTATATCATTGTGTGAGCAGACGAGCATAAGGAGGAGCTTCATTCATACTACATGCTCACAGAAGAGGACCTCGAGGAGATAACTAAGGACTGGTCAGCAAACTTCCTTATCCTCACTGACCCTGCAGAGATGTCTGACCCTGAACTTGACAGCTCGAAGGCCACTCACAAAGAACATGACACACCCAAAACCAGTAGAAGGAAGAAGACCGCAGAAGTCCAATACTTAAAGAGAACATTAGAAAAAACTGCTTCAGTATCACCTGACCGAGGGGGTGATGACGAAGTAGAAGAGATAAATGCAAAGGAAGATGAGAAGAAGCAAGGCAAAGTAACACTTTGGTGATAATTTAGTATCCTTCTTGGATTTCTTGAGGGACATTTGTTTGTATGGTTGTAGTCTTAAAAACACCGAATCCCCTACTTCAAAACTTATTTCACTATAATGTTGATCTGCTTGTTGTTTCATGCAATTCTATGCCATGGTCAGGTTGTCCTTTAATATTTGGAGAACTTCTTGTTGATTCACGATGTGATCTTCCACTACTTGAACCTTAGATTTTTATTTTAGAGAGGAAGTGATTGAAGGAGGGTGGTATCCATAAAGTGCCATAAATGGTGTCATTTTTGTTGCAGTATGAAATGAAGTGTTATACCACCATTCTGCCAAGGGTAACCATTTGAACCATTGTGTTTATTTATCAGAGACAAAGAAATGAAGGTAGCCTTCCACACATTTGTTCACTATCTTAGTTTGTCCATCAAATTGAGGATGATAGGATGAGCTATGATCCAATTGAGTACCCAAACAAGAAAATAATTATGTCCAAAAATGTCCAGTGAAGATGGGATCTCTGTCACTTAAAATAATCTTTGGGCTACCATGTAGCTTTTGAACTATCTCCATGAATGCGGTGGAAACTGTACTAGCTTTGAAGGGGTGAGAGAGTGCACAAAAGTGTGCATACTGGGTCAGTTTATCAACAATCACCATGATGATACTCTTTCCTTCATACTTTGGTAACCCTTTCATGAAATCCATGGAAACCTCCTCCCTGTGCTGACTTGGGATGGATAATGGTTGTAAAATACCTGGGGTCTTAATTGTTTCCATCGTATTTTGTTAGCAAACCAAACATTTTGCCACAAACCTTTGAACATCAATTTTAAGGCCATCCCCAAAAAAATACTTCTCGACTCTATGGCAGGTTTTCAAAAATCCTAAGTGCCCTCCTACTGGAGACGTGTGCAATAACAATAGTATATTTTGTTTGAGTTGGGAGTTATTACATAAATATAAGCGATCTTTGTACCATAGTGAATCATTTTTCCATGTAAATGTATCTGATGCACTCGAATCCTGCTGCAACCTTTGAACGAGAGTCCACATTTTTTCGTCATTCTTCCATTCATCCCTTGCTTCTATTATCCAATCGGGTTGGATGATCGAGATAGCATAGAGAAAGGCCTCAACATATTCATCCTTTCTTGAGAGTGCATCTGCCACAACATTTTGCTTCCCCTTTTTATAGATGATTTCAAAATCATAACCCAATATCTTGGTTACCCATTTTTGTTGTTCTTCTGAAGATGTCTTTGTTCCAAGAAGTATTTAAGACTATTTTTTTTCTACTTATATGTTTAGTATAATTCACTCATTAATTATCAATCCAGGATTCGTAATCAATAGAGTTACAAGACACCAGTAAAAAAGGTAATTTCTAATGTCATGACTATAGAACTAGATAGATTATGTACATTGGAAACGAATCAAAATAACAAATTGCAATGCACTTTGGTTGTCTTTCATGGAGAGGATATCTACTCCAATATGACACATGCAAGTATGATATGGAGTTGGTTTGACAGATCAACTCTACTATTTGACCCAGAAAACTAACTATGCAATCCAAACTTCTGAAAGGGAAATCACACATCAATCATCAAGACATAGCATGGGTAGTTCAATAGTCAATATACTGAGTATGTTGTGGCTCACAATGTGTTGTTGTGAAATTCACTAGTTCTCCTTCAAATATGTCTGACCATTGCTGCCAACATTCATGTCTAAAAACCAAATTCATAAAAATAGAGCATATGCAAAAACAGAGCAAGTAAAGATCTCTAAACAATTATATAATGGAAATCCTAGTCTAAGTTGTACTTCTATCATATAACAGAGTTAAAGCTTCAACTGATTTAATGTTAACACTACTGAAAACAAATGCTAATGCTAATCTACGAAGATGTTGACCTTTGTTGGGTGGTGGGCCCTTTCCGCTTCAACAGGTCGGCTA
Source organism: Picea engelmannii (assembly GCA_009831015.1). Classification (NCBI taxonomy): domain Eukaryota; kingdom Viridiplantae; phylum Streptophyta; class Pinopsida; order Pinales; family Pinaceae; genus Picea; species Picea engelmannii. The sequence continues at coordinate 70,315 of ML788696.1, read as the reverse complement.
TTGGAGTCTACAATAAGCTTGTCTTCAACCCACACATTACTCTCACTCAAATCTCAAAACATAACATCAAACTTTTGTTAACAACTCAACTCATATTCAATCATAGATAATCAAGACATGGAGATAAATGACGTTCTTCTATTATTCTTCACTCAGAATATGTCCTGCAATATCATACGTTGTTTCACATGATGGTAATATGCTAACTCTCTCTTTTTTTTTCCACCATCCTTTCCACGGCTATTTAACAGTCTTAGTCGTGAAACACAAGGAGGTGGCATGATTTGCAAATCAGTCAAATGTTTAAATTTAATTATTCGGTTACATCTTTTAGCTTCATCCTCATGAAACAAAGTGCATGAGGATGAGGCAATCAACAAACTATTCTAACATATCCTTGCTAAAGAAAATAAACATCCACCAATTGTCTTGGGTGATCTGGAGCTAAAATTGGTAAATTCGGTTCTCTATATTGGTATCGGATCGTGACAGGTAGATAGTACCGGATCACAATAGTATGCAAATGGTGGTACCTGATCATGAAAATCCACGACCATTGGTACTGGATCACAACAGATGATATTTTAGTACCAGATGCGTTTGGTACTGGATTCAGACAGTGGCAGTCTTGGTGCACAAGTAACGGATAGCTGAGCTGGTACAGGAAGGCTGGATATCTAAGGGTTAAAGATTATACATGGTAAATTGAAGCATTGGTACATGAAATATTTTATCCCCTAAATCAATAAACCATAAAATGCATGAATAAACCATAATTTACCTTATGACCTTATCACTGGCTAATGGTGGTGTTCTTGCCATTCACCCAAGCTTAGGTAGGCCAAAAAGATATAGATGAAGATTATAATAGGGTAATTGGGATGTCAATTTTGGGTCTCAACATTCCCCCATGCCAAAATCATTGGATGTCCTCATGCAACTGAAAACAAACCCAAATTTTTTCAAAACTTGAGACTATGTTCTTTACTTTGGTGGATGAATGATGTTGATGGCTGAGGCCTCTTCTTTCAGCTCCCTTTTGATGGCCCTAACGTATTGTAGGAGTTGTAGTACCTTCTTGAGCTTGTTAGAAGTCTCTTCATGGTCATCTTGAAGTTTTTGGTTGGTTGCTTTCAATTGCTCATTTTCCCTTTTGATATACCTCTCCAATAGTTGGTATTCTTTCACTTCTTTTTGGAGTTCCTGATTTTTTTTTTGTAGTTCCCCAATCTTTTTCTTTATTTGTTCTTTTGTCAAGGTCTTTTTTGACTCCATCATTACTGGTTGGATGCATTCCCTTTCCTGGACTTCCTCCCTCATCCCACATAAAGTAATAGTGGCTTGTTCCTCGGTCAAACTACGGATGTCATCTTGGACTGATAAATATTCAGAAGGGGAGGTAAGGTTGATTGGTTCTTCCTATGTATGAGGACTGACGATTTTTTTTTCTTTATTTTCCATGCTCTTCGTGGTTCTTTTACAAAGAGGTACCGGATCAGGGATGCTCACAGGCTTCCTTTTCTTATTTTCTAATTTTGAAATGGTGACAGGGGATTATGCCACAGACTGTTTACTTTTAGTTTCTGATCTATGCTTCCCTTTCTTCATCATTTTTGTCTGATGGACCTTTTTCTCAATTGCCATTGTTGAAGTCTCCTCTACTAATTTGTTTTTACCCTTTGATTCAGATGTTTTAAAAGTTTTATTGACTGTGGAAGAGGATCCTGCTTTTTTTGTGTTGGATTGCTTCCCTAGATGATGGTGGAGTTGTCTTATCCTTCTTTCCCTCTTTCTTTTGAGGTTCCTTATTTTTCTTTGGAGCATGTTGGGTTTCCTCCACAGGTTTGTTTTGAGTTATAAGATTTTTCCAACTAATCCTTTGTTTCCTAAGCTCATGTAAAACTAGCATTTTAATGAGACCTTGATGGTAAATGCTAGTCTTCTTAGTTTTGGATATGGATTTAACACCTCTTACCATTTTATTCAAACTCATCCATAGAAAATATGGGAAATCAATTCCAGTGCCTCCTTCAAAGTGTACTAGAATCCTAATATGATATATGAAGGTCACAACATACCTGCCTTCATAAGTGACAAATTGTTGAAGACTAGTAATCATTGGATGATACTCTTCCTTGATGTAGTTCCTAGGGATCCCCTTTTTCCAGTTAGGGTGTTGATGGTCTTCTTTCAAGAATCGTTGGCACATTTCTTTGTTGATTCCTACACCTTTGAAGTATTTGGCTCCTCTTTTAGGTAATCCCATGACCTCTCTTAAGGTTGCTTCATTGATTGTCAGCTGTAGATTGCCTATATGTGCAATATCTCCATTGTAACCCTGAACAAATTCGTGAGATATCTTCTCGTGCCAGCCTGTGAATTTTTTCAGAAATGGAATCCATCCTGATCTAGCATATTTTTCTTGACATAATTGGAACTCCTCTGTTTCCCTATAAATTTGGAAGACTGGTTCGTGTCTACTAACGACCATCGTTACAAGTTGTGAGAAAAGGATTGGGCTGTAGCGCAAGGGTTTAGTCAATTGATGAAGGTAAGGGTTTGGTACCAGAGAGGAGTAGGCTTGGGGCTGGAGAAATCTTACAACAAGGGAAATATGGTGATGGTGTTGATAATGAGAATGGTAAGTTTAAGTAAGGATGCCATAAGGAACAATTATGACCAGGTGAGGCTTATCTGGATGGCTTCGCCACCTAGGTAAGCCATTTCATTTCTACCCGTTACTGTAATAATGAGGACAAGACATTGGGTGTTCAAGACATCATTTTGGGATAGGTGATCGGACTTTCGGGTGGTGAATTTGATGTTGGATCATGGTTCATGATATAAGATAGGTTCGTGAATTACTTAAGAACGAAATATATTTGTGGTTTATCATTACTAGCCATGCTTCATATTTTGGTGTGATGTTGCCCTTAACCATGTTCGAGCACTATGATAGGATTGATTAGGTTTAGGCGTATGGGTACGAGGGATAGGTGCATGGTTTTAATACTAAGGTCATAAGATCTAGTATATATTTTCATAGTTATTGTAGTTTCATAAGCATAGGAAAACAAATACCATGTTACCTTTTCTTTTACCTTTGTATGATCAATTCCCATAGTATCTGCGATTGCTTGTAAATTGTCAAAATTCATCCTTTTAGACTGAAGTTTCTTTGAAAATTTGGTATGGTAATATCCTATACTTATTTTGTTCTTTCATTATCTTCTTTTGTGTTTGGTTCTACAGGGTGATCATGTGAATCTGAAAAAGAGTTTTGAAGGGGCTCTTTGACCTTCCCCCATGCCGAAGATGTTGTATATCTGTATGAAATAAGATTCAATATTGTATATCATAATGAAGAAAATATGATAAGAGAAAAAAAAGGAAACCAATCAAATTCCAGAAGTACATTTATCACCTAGCATAAGATCTAATACCTAAAAAGTGAAATTTCCCTTCTTTTGATGGATTTTTGACAAAGGTAGCATTCAACAGTGAAACAGGGAATATTTATATGTTTTCCATAAGAACAGATCCCTCCTAACTTGCTTCAGAGATTTACTATCATTGGATGTTATGGATAGATTTCACAGTATAACTAGATTAGACTCCCTAGTTAGGGCTCCACTCTTAAGAAGTTTCCTTCTTAGATAGTGTAGGCTTTAGATGTCAGTCTGGTAAGTTGACTTAGGGTGATTCTCAAATGGACATTTGCTTGGAGTAATTATGTTGCTGATTAATCTGGAGTTTGTATATCATGAAAGCCGATAATGAACTTTACTCCTTTTGTTTTATATGACAAAAAGTGAATTTTTCAATCAGACAAGTATAGATGAGACATTTTTTTTTAACCAAAACCCACTACCATTCAACCTGTTCAGTGCTCTGGTGGGGTAGTAGTGATAATTAGTGAGAGTTTCCTTCCCCAGGTAGAATGCCCCATTGCCAATAGGCTTGTTCAGTACCCTAATGGGTTTGCCTAGTCATACCACAGACCAGTACCTGCTACCAGCAGACCTATTCAGTATCCCGATGGGTTAGTCTCTTAAAACCTTTTTCCATCAGAGGCTTCTTGTCCATAGTCACCTATTTTGTTTTTTATTAAAGAGTGCTTTGCACAGTGACAAGGGAGGCTTGTCTGTAAACCTTTTTACAGGTTGGGATGGTATTGGGTTGGAAGGCATATACTCTTCTTTTGAATGTCTTTTAAAGATTTGTTTGAAGGAAAAATAAAAATTTTATGCACATTATTTCTTTAGAGTGATCCATATGTATAATTTTGTTTGAATTTGTTCATAATAGAATGATCTAAAGCTTCCTTAGGATACTGGTACATCCTCTTCTATAAAATTTCTGGTAGTGTGCCCATGGTAGATAATGCTCATATACTCATATGTTACTCTTTAATAAGATAATCCAATGAATACTATTGAAGTCTAGTTAGGGTGAGATAGTTACTTATAGGCTAATATATTTTTTCCTTTAAATCATGTTGAAATACTGGGTAAAGGCAACTTCTAGTCTTTGAAGCGGATTATGGTTCTTTGAGAAATCATAGGTAAAGATTGTGTCCCTCTTTTTATGTTGTTTTTAAGCAATAGAACCAAAAGAAATTAAAATACTTCTTAGCAACAGAACCAAAAGAAATTAAAATACTTCTTAGCAATAGAACCAAAAGAAATTAAAAATACTTCCCTTTAGTTGTCAACAGAACCAAAATAAATTATTGCTTCACAAGGGCTGTCATTTGATACTGCATTTGGCTTCTTGGTTCCATCTTAAGTGGTTGTTTGCATGGCTTCATACTTCAGATTAACTGACATAAGATTTTGAAGTATGCGTAGTATGCGTTTTCAATTAGGTAATATGTCTTGATAGTACTGTAGAAGGACATACTTCTGGTACCGGACTAGTACCGAACTGTTGGTATCAAATTGCTGGTACCGGACAAGAACAAGATTTCTGGTACCGAAGCAGAACAGAATATTGTTGATGCCTACAAAATAATGTTTAGCAAGTTCTTGAAGGATCAAATAAATTATAGAATTTTATTTACAAAAAAAGAAAATAAATTGTGAAAGTAAAACAAAAGGGGGGTAAGAATCTCTTGTTACCTTCAACTTATTAACAAAATTCGATCCACACCTATGTACAAAAATTCCAAATAAACCAATCAATGAATGTGGATCAGTAGGAGGGTCTCCTTCCTTACTGATCATCTTCATATCTGAATTCTATAGTATACGAGTCAGGAATTCTTCTTTTGACAGGGGTTTGTTGTAGACTCGCAATCGGTGACCATTCACTAGTGGAAATTGTTGTTGTATAGGAGGTGGGAGTAAAGCTTGCATCTATGGTGGGTTGAATCCAGGTAGTAATTGGGAAATGTTTGCAGGGTACTATGCATATGTAGGGTAAGAGGGATTTCCATACATAGGTCCCCTACAACCTTGTTGCCAAGGTTGACTTTGCTGAGGTGTCCATTGTGGATAGGCCACTGAGGAAGGACCCCATTGTTGTTGTTGATATTGTGTATTAGGATCATAAAATGTATTGGGGTTTTGGGCTCTCCAAGGTCTTCTGGAAGGGTATGGTTGTTCTTGTGACACTCCTCCTCCCCTATACATGGATTGTAGCTCAAGCAAGGTTGGACACTCAGATGTGGGGTGTTCTAGTGTACACAAACCATAGTTTTCTATGACATTTAATGGGCATTCTTTCTCGTTGTTGTGCTTCTTTCAGCATCTATGACAAAATATTGCTAAATCAACTTCTTCTTCTTGTTTCTTTTTCAGTTTTAGAATGTCTAACTGGTTACTTATTGTGCTCAAGATGTATGTTTTAAAGTTCTCCAATAAGTTTCCTAACTCAGTTCTGGTGACAGTCCCTGAGCTTTGTTTTGTATTTATGCTTAAAGGATCTATTGGTCCTTTGCCTTTTTTAACTTGTCCTCTTGAGTATCTCCTACAATAATATGCAATTTATGAAACTTTTGGTGTACATCTCTTGAACTCAACAAGTTTAATATTTCTATGCAATCATCTCTGAGACCTTTCAAGAATACAGTTCTTACTATAGTTGGGTCTGTGGTGAATAGTTTTGACTTCTGATAGTTGTATAAGAAGCTTTCTAAGTAGTCTTCAGGGATTTCATCTTCTGTTTGCTACATTTTAAAAATGTCGTTTTTAACATTATCCTTACAATAGTCTTGGTATTTTCGTAAAAATGTGTCTTTCATTTGATCCCAAGAGAGGATTTTATTTTCTCCTAAGCTCATGAACCATCTTAAGGCTGAATCTTTCATTGTAGCTTGAAAGATCTTAAGTTTTGGGGCATCGTCTGAGTAGTTATAGCTTTACACAATATGTCAAACTTGAATAAAAATAAATCTGGATCTTCAGTTGACATACCTCTGAAATTGGGTAACGATGATAGTGGGATATTCTTCATGCTAATGTTTCTGGAAATATCCAAGATTGGAAATGCAAAAGCCTCAGTCTTTGTGGCTACATTTCCTTCTTCTTATTCCATTCTACTGATGGATGGTTGAGAAACTGGATTTTCTGTGTCCCCTAAATGTTCAGCAAACTCATGTTCTGCCTGTCCCAATACTGATTCTTCTGTTTTGGGTTCTCCTTCTGGAGCCTCGCTGACTCCCCTTGAATTTTATGTTGGTGGAATTTTTCCTGAACCAGTGTCAGTTGGATTGGTGGGGGGGGGGGGTTGTTTTTGAATCTTTTGAGCTTACAAATCTACCCTTGTTATCTCTATATCTATGCATAAAATGGAAATTTGATTCTTTAATTGAATTGAAATCCTAACACTATCTAGAAGGTAAGAAGGCAACCTGGCTTCGGAGAAACCCACTATAGTGGTCGCGTGGCTCTTCACTCACATCTTAAATGTTTTATCCTCCTCCCTCAAGCAGCCTTAAAAAAAATTTATACAAATAATCTAAGCTAAAAATCACTTCCTATTGTTTGCAACTCCCCGACAACGACACCAAAATGTTGTGTTGCTTATATGTTTAGTATATTGCACTCATTAATTATCAATCTGGGATTTGTAATCAACAGAGTTACAAGACACCAATAAGAAAGGTAATTTCTAATGTCATGAGTATAGAACTAGCTAGATTATGTATGTTGGAAACGAATCAAAATAACAAATTGTAATGCACTTTGGTTGTCTTACACAGAGAGGCTATATACTCCATTATGGCACATGCAAGTATGAGATGGAGTTGGCTTGACAGATAAAGTCTGTTATCTGACCCAAAAAACTACCTATGCAATCCACACTTCTGAAAGGGAAATCACACAGCAATCATCAAGACATAGCATGGGTCTATGGTGAATAGCTGTATAAGAAGCTTTTTAAGTAGTCTTTAGGGCTTTCATCTTCCATTTTTTGCATTTTAAAAATGTCGTTTTAACATTATCCTTACAATATTCTTGGTATTTTTGTAAAAATGTGTCTTTCATTTGATCCCAAGAGAGGATTTTATTTTCTCCTAAGCTCATGAACCATCTTAAGGCTGAATCTTTCATTGTAGCAGGAAAGAGCTTAAGTTTTTGGGCATCGCCTGAGTAGATATAGCTTTACATAATATGTCAAACTCGAATAAAAATAAATCTGGATCTTCAATTGACATACCTCTGAAAGTGGGTAATGATGATAGTGGGATATTCTTCATGCTAATGTTTCTAGAAATATCCAATATTGGAAACCCAAAAGTCTCAGTCTTTGTGGTTGCATTTCCTTCTTCTTCTGCCATTCTACTGATGGATGGTTCAGAAACTGGATTTTTTGTGTCCCCTAAATGTTCAGTAGACTCACGTTCAGCCTGTCCCAATACTGATTCTTCCATTTTTGGTTCTCCTTCTGGAGCCTCGCTGGCTCCCCTTGAATTTTTTGTTGGTGGACTTTTTCCTGAACCAGTGTCAGTTGGATTAGTGGGGGGGGTTGTTTTTGAATCTTTGGATCTTACAAATCTACCCTTGTTATCTCTATATCTATGCATAAAATGAAAATTTGATTCTTTAACTGAATTGAAATCCTAATTCTATCTAGAAGGTAAGAAGGCAACTTGGCTCTGGAGAAACCCACTCTAGTGGCCCCGTGGCTCTTCACTCATGTCTTAAACGTTTTATCCTCCTCCCTCAAGCAGCCTTAAAATTGTTTTATACAAATAATCTAAGCTAAAAATAACTTCCTACCATTTGCAACTCCTCAGCAATGGCACCAAAATGTTTTGTTGCTTATATGTTTAGTATAATGCACTCATTAATTATCAATCTGGGATTCGTAATCAACAAAGTTACAAGACACCAGTAAGAAAGGTAATTTCTAATGTCACGAGTATAGAACTAGATAGATTATGTATGCTAGAAACGAATCAAAATAACAAATTGCAATGCACTTTGATTGTCTTTCACAAAGAGGCTATCTACTCCATTATGGCACATGCAACTATGAGATGGAGTTGGTTTGATAGATCAACTCTGTTATCTTACCCAAAAAACTAACTATGCAATCCACACTTCTGAAAGGGAAATCACACATCAATCATCAAGACATAGCATGGGTCTATGGAGAATATTTTTGACTTCTGATAGTTGTATAAGAAGCTTTCTAAGTAATCTTTAGGGCTTTCATCTTCTGTTTGCTGCATTTTAAAAATGTCATTTTTAACATTATCCTTACAATAGTCTTGGTATTTTCGTAAAAATATGTCTTTCATTTGATCCCAAGAGAGGATTTTATTTTCTCCTAAGCTCATGAACCGTCTTAAGGATGAATCTTTCATTGTAGCAGGAAAGAGCTTAAGTTTTTGGGCATCGTCTAAGTAGTTATATCTTTACATAATATGTCAAAATTGAATAAAAATAAATCTAGATCTTCAGTTGACATACCTCTGAAATTGGGTAACGATGATAGTGGGATATTCTTCATGCTGATGTTTTTGGAAATATCCAAGATTGGAAACCCAAAGGTTTCAGTCTCTGTGGCTTCATTTCCTTCTTCTTCTACCATTCTATTGATGGATGGTTCAGAAACTGGATTTTCTGTGTCCCCTAAATGTTCAGCAGACTCACGTTCTACCTGTCCCAATACTGGTTCTTCTGTTTTGGGTTCTCCTTCTGGAGCCTCGCTGGCTCCCCTTGAATTGTTTGTTGGTGGAATTTTTCTTGAACAAGTGTCNGTGGGGGGGGGGGGTTGTTTTTGAATCTTTGAAGCTTACAAATCTACCCTTGTTATCTCTATATCTATGCATAAAATGGAAATTTGATTCTTTAACTGAATTGAAATCCTAATTCTATCTAGAAGGTAACACAACAACCTGGCTTCGGAGAAACCCACTCTAGTGGTCGTGTGGCTCTTCACTCATGTCTTAAACTTTTTATCCTCCTCCCTCAAGCAACCTTAAATTTTTTTTATACAAATAATCTAAGCTAAAATCACTTCCTACCGTTTGCAACTTCCCGACAACGGCACCAAAATGTTGTGTTGCTTTTATGTTTAGTATAATGCACTCATTAATTATCAATCCGGGATTCATAATCAATAGAGTTACATGACACCAGTAAGAAAGGTAATTTCTAATGTCATGAGTATAGAACTAGCTAGATTATGTATGCTGGAAACAAATCAAAATAAGAAAATGCAATGCACTTTGGTTGTCTTTCACAAAGAGGTTATCTACTCCATTATGGCACATGTTAAGCCCTAATATTGGCTCATTACCCATTAATTGGGGCATATTAGATTAGTAATGTTATTTTATTTATGTCGGCTTTAGGCCATTAGTTGTAATTTAGATTAGTAATTTTATTTTATTTATGTCGGCTTTAGGCCATTAGTTGTAATTATACCTCCTAATCTCCTATATATACCAAGGAGACATTTTCATTTTGAATCATCTTGTACTTGAACATTTAAGTGGGGTAAAAGGAGGTTTCCCCCTCGAAGAGGCTTATTATCTGAAATTATCTCTTTTCCAAGGCGTTGAGTACTTTTCCTAAGGTTTTTCTATGCTATATTGATGTTTGGTTCTTAACATATGGTATCAGAGCTCAAGGTCTTGGGGTTTCCCTGCTACAACTGAGACACCGTGGCATTTTCGCTATAACTTTTTTTCTACAACGTGTCAGAGGAATGGCTTGGAGGGTATTTAGAAGATGGATAAAGGTGCGTTGGGTTCAAAATTTAGCTCCCGAGGCCTTATACTTTCGGAGATACATCCTGTACAAGATAGAGTTCTGGAATCATCCTGAAATGAGTCATTGTGGAATTTTCTCTATAAACAATTTTATGTAACGTTTTAGACCCTGAACTATGGAGGCCATTTACAGAAATTAGTAGTGTATCTTTGGTAAATATTTCAGCTTCTAGGTTATCTTAAATTTGTAGATTCACCCTATGTAAGATAGGGTATCTGACTAGCCCTATTGACTAGTCTCAAGAAGGTGTTCCAGGTAAAACAATCATAAATTCTTCCTAGAGTATCCAAATTGAGTGGGACTGGTTGCATTGGATCGTGGACAGTCTGTAGTATTTTGGGTTCGAGTTTCAGAATTTTATATCAATTATTTTGTGCGGGGAACACTATAAAGTGAGATCTCCTGGAAAGGCCAAAAATCAGCAAGTTGTGGGGAAGTTACCATAAATTCCACTTGACACATCCAATTTTGATCAGACCTGTGGCATTGTAGAGAAGAAATATCAGAGAAATACATAAGAGAAAGTTTCATACCCAGAAGGGCCAAAAATTGGGAGGTACAACAGAAAAAATATTGTCTAGCAGAACCACCTCAAAATCAAGGCTCAAAAGTGATACTTGGCCAACATGCCACCCAAAAAGGGAACTTCTACACCAAATAAGCCTCCAGAAAATCCTACTTGGACTCTTGATGAAGGTGAAGAAATGCATA
>ML788696.1:31825-49350 GCA_009831015.1 Picea engelmannii | reverse complement strand
GAGGGGGGGTCCGGAATGGGTGATAAACAACGTGCATAGATCTGCGGCCAAGAATCAAGCACGCAGATAAATGGTTCTAAGTGTTTCTCGGACCCTCGACTGATCTAATTTTAACTGAGGGGGGGGGGGGTCATGAATGGGATCTTTTCTCTGGCGGGCCCTTGTCTATACGTGGCAACGATCTAATGGCCCCACGTCCCATCATCTCCTATTGTCTGACATACCATCATCACCTCTGGATGTCACCATCCACCTTTCCCGAAATAGTCATGTCCCATAACTGTTGTCAGTCCTTCCTCCCATTTCTCTCATGGCAAGCCCCCTCACTATGACCTTTACCCCAATCGATATCCACCACGTCACCTATTCGTATCCCTCAATCACCGTCACCTGCCATCACACACTCTAAGTTATCCGTTGGCCATTTATTACTGGATGACATATTCATTACCCAGTTGACCTGTCTCTCGCACCCAACGAACACCCATTTACTCAAAAATACCCTTTTTTTCCTATTTTCACCATTTACTCACTCATTGCACCAGAGAGATTTACCCGTTTTCTCCTCCGTTACAATTAGTTACCCCCACCAACAGCCACCCCGCTAACGTTGTTTTTTCTTGCAGGTACTTTTGCAGTAATGGCACCAAATTCCAAACAAGCAGAAAGAGAGGAGAATTTGAGTTATAAACACTTCACCTTTCGAAGTATTGAAGGTTGTTGATATTCATGCCCTGAAGCTATCAGACTGTAATATTTTTGAAGAAATCTTCCATTAATAAAAAGGAGGCACTTTTACAGGATTCTTGCATGTATTCACTGGTGATGTTTTTCTCTCTAAGTTGAATGTTATTCTCGCTGTGTTATCATATTATTTTCTAGATCTAATCTTTAGCAGTAACGAACGTTGTAGGATTTATCTCGTATACCCTGTTTCTGACTTGAAAGATTTTAGTGTTTTATCTTCTGGTGTTTTCAATAAAGAAATTCTTAACTGCTTCTTTGTTGAAATTATCTTTCTCATCTTTTCTGATATTCATCATTTATGATACTAAAGAATCCAGTGATTATATTATCTTGCCCTGTGAAAGTTTTCCTTTGTGTTTCTGGTTCAGATTTCACATTTTATTTAAAGCATAGACCCCATAGCCTAATGGATGTGTAGACTGTCTCAACCAACTCGACAAATACTATGACAACAAAAACCGACCTATTTATTTACCTAGCCTAATATTTAAAATTTGAAACATAGCTAAATCATATAGAGAGATCCCTCTCTGAAGTTGGAAGGGCTAGATCCCAGCTTCAAAAGTGGTTGGATAAAGTTACATTTTGTGGATTTCTTTTGTTTTCAACCTCTAGGAAATTTATAGAGTGCTAACATAGTGGAGACCATACTAGGGAAGAACATATAAAATTTATAACTTCACGTTTTATTTCTCTAAAAAGAAAGTTTGTTCATGAAAGATTGCAAATTTGAGAAGAAAGTAATGTTTAGAGGTTGATTAAAATTTGTTCGTATTATTTTCGGGCTCATAAAACTAAAAAGTATATATATATAAATCAAAAACAAATCTTGCTCCCAATAAAGTTTATACTCGATCTCATCCAGACCCAGAACCTGCGATAGTGACAGATAACCCGGAACGGTTGCTCAGGAAAAAGACCATAGATGAAGTCTCAATGAGTCATACTCCCTTGCATAAGTCCCTTTCCTTTTCTGGGGAACCCATTACCTTTCAAAACCCTGACTTTGACATCTTTTCCTAACAAATCCTGGTTAGAACACGGTCTGATAGTTTTGTGACTGGAATCATTTTCGACCCAACCGTTTTGCAACCCCGAACCCCTGAAGTTCTGTCTCCCACTGCTAAACCGCAAACCACTCCCTCGGTGCTATCCAATCCCTCCTCGTCCTCATCTCCAACCGCAACCTCGCCAATCATCCAATTTGTTATCCCACCTCCTCCACCCATCATGGCGGCTAGATATTCTCCCTTGGTGTTGGTTGCGCCTCTTCATGCCATGCCTCAATACTATCAAACGAGACTTCCATAGTTCGATGCAACAGGACCTTTGAGTGCACAACAACACGCTGATAAAATGAATGATTATTTTGATCTGCATGAAGTAGATGAGGCTGACGTTCAAATGATATTGTTTGCCCAAAGTTTGACAGGTGATGTTAAAAACTGGTATAAAGGTTTACGTGTTGCCTCTGTCCTTGAACTTACCGCATTCCAAAGAAGTTTTCTAGAAAGATGGGAGGTAAATAAAAACCCTCTCCAAATATTGTCAGAATACGAAAATATTAGAAGAAATCAAGGTGAGACAATACAAGATTACTGCACTTGTTTCAATAACCTGTACAACACAATCCCAACTGAAATCAAACCTCCACAGGGTTTGGCATTGACAAAATTCCCTGATGGTTTTGACGCTGACATATCATACCAACTAAGGGAAAGAAATTCTACCACCCTGGAAGATATGCAAGAAATGTGCAATAAGTGTGGAAGCCAATTTGTTGGCAAAAAGGGCACGTCAGAGGTCATAGAGGAGAGTCACAATTAAAGAAGAACCTTCCACATCAACCTCAGATTCCAAATTGGATTCTTTGGCCATAGCAATGGAAAGAATGATGGAAAGACTTACTGTGTCAGAAAGAAATCCTCCAAGAGACAACCCACCTACTCCTCAGGTTCGGAATCCTAACTTCAGGAGAAACCCTCCTCAAATCAGAGAGAGAGATCCTAGGGATCAAAGAGAGTAGAGAGGTCCGAATTAGCAGATCAGACCTCCCCTACAAGAAAATTATGTTGATGAAGGGGAGGAAGTGATTGAGGAACTAGAGGATACTCACATAAATCTCATGGGCATTCATGATAACGAAGCTATTTTCCTCACCCAATAAGAATAATAACTTTTTCTTCTCAATCAAACAAAAGTAAGTGAAGAAGCTGAAGATGCAGAACAACAGGCATTCGAAAATTCCATTTTGGAGGTACACCGGCAGTATAATCTGTGGAGTAAAAAGACAGAAGGGAGTTCCCCAAAAAAGACGATTGAAGCGAAGAAGGTGACCGAAACCAAGAAAGCCTCTAAGCCATCTACCGAGAAGATTCCTGAAAAGAGCACTGTCGAAGTTCCCGTGAAGAAAAACCTTACTATTCTGAAAAGATTGTCATAGCTCGAGGTCTCACCTATTAATCCACCAAGTACTTCTAGCCAAAATAGTATGGTGGAAAAATCATAATTGATGAGCCAAGGCAGAGCTCCTACATCTTTCATCCTTGAGGGGGAATTAGACAAAGTAAAAATTCCCATTCCACTTTCTGAGTTGATGAACAAATACGTTTATCGTTCATAGGTGATTAAAGCACTGACCATTGAACCTGACATAGGAACGAAGGCCTTAACCATTGGATCATGAAATCATTCAAATACCGTGAACCTTACGGATGATCAACTTGAACTTCTATTCGGACCTAAAGTAGAGGGTCGAGACGATAATGGTGATGTCGCTCCTTTTTACATCAGTTTAAACATACATTACCTGATCTTGCATAACGCTATGCTGGATTCGGGTGCTTCCCACAATCTGATGCCGAAAGTAGTGATGGAGAAACTAGGACTGGAGGTCACTAGACCTTATAAAGATCTACATTCATTTGACTCCAGTAAAGTTAGATGTATTGGTTTGATCAAGGACCTATGTATCGCCTTGGTTCAAATTCCTGCAAAGAGCATGGTAATGGATGTGGTAGTTGCAAACATCCCTCCAAAGTATGGAATGTTGTTATCCCGGTCTTGGGGGGCTAAGTTGAGAGGTACCCTGCAGGTAGATATGTCTTATGCCACTATCCCAGTTTTCGGGAAACAAAGAAGGCTATACAGAGAAACATTGATGAAATACATGGTCAGTAGCCAAGAAAAACTGCACAACTATCCTCTTTACTCCGTGCATTCTGACTTGGATTATTTTATCTTGTATAACTATGGTAACATGGGAGAGCAAAACCCTCAGCTGGAAGAAGATACATCTGGTCCAGATGAAGGCCAAGAAATCATTGAGGTAGTAAGGATGAAAATTTTGATAACTGAAGAATTGCCGACAGATTTTTGGAGCATGGATTTTGATGGAGCAGTAAGCAAAGAAGGAGCTGGAGCAGGAGTTTGGTTGCATAATCACAGAAACAGGTATTCAGAAAACCATTCTTACAAATTAAATTTCCAATGCACTAACAATATTGCCGAGTATGAAGCCTTGATGCTCGGTCTGAAGCTTTTGAAAAGAGTTGGTGCTAAACAGATTATGGTAAGAGGTGATTCTACATTGATAATCAAGCAAATCAAAGGTGAGTATGCTGTGAAACACCCACGTCTTAGAGCTTATAGGAATGTTGTTCTTGATTCCCTTAGATGTTTCACTGAAGTTGACTTGTAGGTAATGCTGAGGGGACAAAAAAATTTGGCGGACGGATTGGATATGTCAGCAGCCACATGTAAGATTCCTTTCCGCTCAACTTGCCCATACACAGTGGAGGTAAAATGCAGACCAACCGTTCCCGAAAATATCAGGTAATGGCAAGTGTTTGGTAATGATGATCAAATCGAAGACTTTCTGCAGTGTAAAAATGATTTTGAATGTACAAATATAGATTTAGAGAACGAGGATGAAAATGTAAATAGATATGATTTTGAAATTAATAGTGTAAATAGTGTAGATTCAGGAATATTAGGTGATGATGAGATGGAGACTGATGTTCTGCATTTGAAAAGTAAAATTTTACCTAGGGGCCTAGTTCCTTTAGAGGACTTGTTTGATTTTAACGACGTAGCCAAAAAACTGAAAATTGAAGCCAATGGACAAGAGGTAGAAGACTGTAATATAGGGACCAAAGAGAAACCCAGGATAGTCAAATTGTCTAAATCATTACCCCTGAGTAAAAACTCAAATACATTGAGTTTTTCAAAGAATATTCGAATGTCTTTGCCTGGGGTTATGAGGATTTGAAAGCTTATGATACCAACATCATACAACACAGGATTCCAATAAAACAAGACCAAAAACCGTTCAGACAGAAACTTAGGAGGATAAATCCCAAGTTACTTCCTCTGATAGAAAAGGAAATAAAAAAAAATGTACGATGCCAAAATCATAGTCCCGTTGCATTTTTCCAAATGGGTCTCTAATTTGTTCCCTACACATAAGAAATCTAGGGAGATCAGGCTTTGCATAGATTTCTGAAATCTAAATAAGGTCTCCGTGAAGGACAATTACCTCTTGCCCAAAATGGACTATATCCTACAAAGGGTGGTCGGATCCAGTTGAATCTCTTCACTGGACGGGTTCTCGGGTTATAATCAGGTCCTAGTTCACCCGGATGACCAAGACAAAACCTCTTTCACCACACCATGGGGAAATTTCATGTATGTGAAAATGCATTTTGGTTTGATGAACACTGGAGCCACTTTCCAGAGAGTGATGGATATCACCTTTGTGGAAGAATCAGGTAAGTTTATTGTCATCTATTTGGATAATGTAACTGTGTTTTCCTGATCTGATGATGAACACCTGTGACACCTCATATGAGTTTTCGAGAAATGTATAAGGTTTGGGATTTCTTTAAATCCTAAGAAAATACTTTTCGGACTAGAGGAAGGCAAACTGCTAGGACACATCATCTCCAAGGATGGAATCAAAATAGACCCTAGCAGAATCGAGGCCATACAAAAATTAGAACACGCAAGAAACATCAAAGAATTACAGTATTTTTATTGGGAGAATAAACTTTCTACGAAGATTCATTCCCAATCTGGCAGAACTCCTCAAAAACATTACAAATATGATAAAAAAGGATGTGAAAATAAAATGGGACTCTGAGTCCAGGCAGTCTTTTGAACAAGTCAAACGAGCACTCACAGAGGCCCCTGTCTTGATCAGTCTCGATTTTACTAAGGATTTCTATCTTTTTTCTTTCGCTTCTGAACATACTATAGCAGCGGTATCACTACAAAAGAATAGTGAAGGGTATGAACAACCCATAGCTTTCTTTAGTAAAGTGTTAAGAGACACTTCTCTGAATTACAAGATAATGGAGAAACAAGCTTTTGCCTTGGTAAAAGCTATAAAATATGTTAGGCTCTACATTCTCCATTCCCACACCATAGCATATGTTCTGAATGCGGTACTAAAAGACATTTTGACCCAGGACAATCCGGACGGAAGAAGAGGAAAATGGATTGTTGTCATTTTAGAATACGACATAGAGATTAAGCCTATGAAACTAATTAAAGGTCAAGGCCTTGCTAAATTAATGGAAGAATCTAATTTCCATGCTCTTGACATTAATTTTTTAGCTGCACCAGATGAACGGGGTGAGATGGCGACTCCAAGCATGAGAGAGGTATTTCTCAACTCTTCATGGTACACAGACCTTATATTCGTTTTGCAAAATTTACAAGATCCCCCTGGTTTGACTAAGACTAAAGCTAGATTTTTGAAGTTGAAAGCCTTAAAATTTTGTATTCTAGAAGGAAATCTGTATTGGAAAGATCCTGGATGTATTCTGTTAAATTTTTTATTGAAAGATGAAGCTGACAAAGTGTTACAAGAATTTCATGCAGGAGAATGTGGTGGCCATATGAACTAGAAGGTCACAACCAACAAAATCCTCAGAGATGGTTTCTATTGGCCCACCCTATTCGCTGATGTACATCATACAATGACCGCATGTCATCAATGTCAGTTGTTTGAAGGCAAAAGGAAACTCCTTCCTCTCCCCCTGAAACTGATCTCAGTTGAATCCCCTTTCCAACAATGGGGATTGGACTTCATTGGAGAAATATACCCCCCTTCTTCAAGCCAGCACAGGTGGATTCTCATTGCCACCGATTATTTTACCAAATGGATTGAAGCGGTACCAAGAAGGCAAGCCACTGACTCTGTTATTATCAAATTCCTTGAAGATGATATCTTGTCTCTCTTTGGATGTCCTAGAAAGATTATAACTGATAATGCAACTGCTTTTCGGTCGAAGAAACTCATAGATTTCTGCAACCAGTATCACATTGGTTTGGTACATTCCACAACTTACTACCCTCAGGGGAATGGGCTGGTGGAATCTTCAAACAAAACCTTGGTGAACATCATCAAGAAGATGTTGTAGGAAAACAAGAAATCGTGGCATAACAAGTTGGTGTTTGCCTTGTGGGCTGACAGACTGACCACCAAAAGGTCAATTGGTATGTCACCATACTAGTTGGTCTATGGCACTGAAGCAATTTTCCCCACTTCCTTAGGAGTCCCTGTCATGAAGTTGCTTCAAGAGGTACAAGCCGAGCCAAATGAATCACAGAGAAGGATCAACCAGATGATCCATTTGCAACAATCTAGGGAAGAAGTTTTCAACAAGACTCGGGTCATCCAAGAAAGCATCGAGAATATTTTTGACAAAAGAACCAAGGAAGATGATTTTGAGCTAGGAGATTTGGTGCTGAGATGGGATGCCAGAAATGAGGACAAGGGAAACCATGGAAAATTTGACAGTCTATGGAGAGGACCATACATGATTCAAGCATTCAAGGGAAACAACACTTTCTTGCTAAACAACGTTGATGGGACAGATCTGCCAGGAGGACCTGTAAATGGCAGAATGTTGAAGCATTATGTGCCACCTCAGTAGAGACTCAAGTTTCACTCACCATTGTACATACCATTTTTATTTTTCACCTGCATTTTCTGAGTGAATAACATAAGTCAGTTGGTTGAAGCCCGAAGAGAAGGCCCTAATACGTTGACCACTATTTTTCCAATTTTTGAGAATAAAACCAACGAAGGCTACTAGGCAGAAATTTTCAGAATGACAGGAACCAGGATTCTTGGCACTTCACAGGGAAAGTACCATCCCCAGGTGGAGCCGTTGTTATCACCCTATAAGTTATAGGATCAACTGGTGACTTGGATATTATCTGTCTCTAGTGTTTTTGTTGACAAATGATTTTTCATTCTGCAAATAATTTGAAAAAGAAAAGAAAAAGAAAAAGAAAAGAAAAGGAAAGAAAAAAAGAAAAGAAAAGAAAAGAGGGCATAAAAGAATTTCAATAAAATCCCCATGCAATAATAGTAACTTGGTCCATACCTTTCAATCATGGCCAAGTTATTTTTAAATTGATGTTGATAGGGTAGTGAATGAGTTGGCTAAACAGTTTAATCTTAGCCAAAGTATCTAGGTTAGATTAGTGAATAAATCTGGCCAGACTGTCTAATATTGGTCAGATAGCCCCAGGGTAGAGTAAATTCTTAACCCAATAGTCTAATCTGGGTTAATTTTCATAGGAAGCTAGGTTAGAATATAGGCTAGTTGCTTTGTTGCTTCATTTCAATAAGAACTAGTTTGATGATCAATGTTGCACCATGATTTGGATACCTAAAATGTTGTTTGACTAACCCTTGGTGGTGTTGACATGAAAAGCCTTGGAGGAAACCCATAAAAAATCACTTATCCTAAGTTTCCTCGGCGCATGTATGTTTCTGTTCCCTCAATTATTCTCTGACCATGCATCAATGGTCCAGATGATCATGCTCAGATCTACGGTGGACAGGTCTTTCCAGACCCCTCCGACCATTCTATCTTTANGGGGGGGGTCTGGAATCACTGATAAGTCCCACATGCATCTGGACGGCTCAGGATCAAGCGCGTAGATCTACGGTCAACATTGGATTTTGGACCCTGCCATCCATTCTTCCTTTAATGGAGGGGGGGGTCCAGAATGGGTGATAAACGATGCGCATAGATCTGTGGCCAAGAATCAAGCATGCAGATCGATGGTTCTAAGTGTTTCTCATACCCCCCCTTGACTGATCTGCTTTTAACTGAGGGGGGGGGAGTCCAGAATGGGATCTTTTCTCTGGCGGGCCCCTTTCTATACATGGCAACGATCTAATGGCCCCGCATCAGATCATCTCATGTTGTCTGACATACCATCGTCACCTCTGGACGTCACCATCCACCTTTCCAAAAATAGTCACGTCCCATAACTGTTGTCAGTCCTTCCTCCCCTTTCACTCGTGGCAAGCCCCCTCACTATGACCTTTACCCCAATCTATATCTGCCACGTCACCTATCCGTATCCCTCAGTCACCATCACTTTCCATCTCACACTCTAAGTGATCCGTTGGCCATTTATTACTGGATGACATATTCGTTACCCAGCTGACCTATCTCCCACGCCCAACGGACACCCATTTACTCAAAAATACCCTTTTTTTTTACTATTTTCACCATTCACTCACTCATCACACTAGAGAGATTTACTTGTTTTCTCCTTCGTTACAATTAGTTGCCCCCACCAACAGCCACCATGCTAACATTGTATTTTCTTGTAGGTATTATTGCAGTAATGGCGCCAAAGTCCAAACAAGCAGAAAGAGAGGAGAATTCATTCCTCCCACCTCCTATTGACCTTGACAAAATCCCACTGGTCGACAAAGACCGATTAATCGTAGATACAAAGTGTGATTTTTATTTCGTAGACATTCAATCATGGCTCAAGGAAGTCTTCCTGGACCAGAGTGACGAAATTGGACTCTGGGAGTCCAACTTACCCCTTTACCTCTTCCCTCAAATCCACCCTTTCCCAGAGTTCGCTCTCAAGTGCCAAGCCCACTACATTCCTGAGCAAAGAGCCATCGTCTCCTCAATTGGAGAGATCCTTTTCCTCATCACACCCGAATCCATTGACCAAATGATGAAAATCCCTTGAGCCGACTCCCCATCACCCTTCAACCTGGAAATTCTTACAGAATTATACCAGAAAATGACATTCCCTCAAAGAGCTCAAATATTCGAGCTTTTCCTCCCTCCATCTGCTCAATTTCCCTCCACAAATCCTCCTTACGCTTCCTCAATGTTCTTGACTAAAGGAAACTAGATCATCTCATCCCTTTGTGCTTTGTTAGGATACTATTCTGATCAGTGGGTAGATGAACCCATTCTGGGTTTTCTATCCATCTTCTCTACCGATGAAAATCCCACCACCCAGTTTGATTTCATCACTTTTCTGGCGGACAATATTCACGAACAGTTCGTGAATTTCGCCACCGAAGGCATGTTCAAATACTCGTCCATATTGGCATACTTGTTCATCTTCTTCCAAGAAGACAAATTCATTTTTTCCATGCAGAATATGGATGGAGATGGAAAACCCTAGACAGTGACAACATGGACCTCCTTGCTCAAGCACAACTCCACAGAGTTTAGTTTCAAGGAGTTCATTGATCAGTTCTACCACCCTGTGGTAAGTATTCTAGGTGACATGCCCGAGCCTAGGATAAATGATGAAGTTCAAAGGATCCTGCATCTCTCGGATAACACAAAGACAGGGGATTGGTATTTGTATCAAGATTACACCGAGATTAGAGTATATGGGTGTGAGTTGGCACCGTATAAGCTGCCTAAGTATCTGCCTGTCATTATTTTTGCTTTGGAATATATAAGGTAGATAGTAAATTTTGATGATATCCATTTTGTGTCACTGAAGAAAAAGCAACAACTTAGAATCAAGGGGCAGGTTGGATCCTTCATCTGCAACAATCGTGGCGCTGGGGAAGAAGCAGATAGGATGTTGAGGGAAATGAAGTTCTCCATGAGCATCCCATGGCATTATGATCCATGTGGGATCATTTCTGATAT
The DNA here is from genome assembly GCA_009831015.1 of Picea engelmannii. Classification (NCBI taxonomy): domain Eukaryota; kingdom Viridiplantae; phylum Streptophyta; class Pinopsida; order Pinales; family Pinaceae; genus Picea; species Picea engelmannii. The sequence goes on along the minus strand of ML788696.1, from coordinate 38,653 downwards.
GAGGGTGAAAAACAAGAACATCCAATATGTTCATGAAGCTAGGCTTGAAGTTGAAAAATTCGCAAACCAGACAGTTTGGGAGCCTAACACATTGGTCGAAGTAGAACAATAGGATCCCCTGGCCACTATATCTCAAACAACCACACCACAGGTCCCGAAAGAGAAAAGGCCTAGGAAAGATTTATCTCCACCTGTCACGAAGGTATCGTCCGAAGAGTTCCAGCTGCATACTAAGAGGCCTATGACTGTGTCAGTTCCTGGACCAACCGAAGAAAAATAAGCCCCGTCTACAAAAGTGACCAAGGTTGATAGGCCACCCTTCGGTTCGAGCCTCCATAAGGTCATAACCTCAGCAGTGCCGAAAAAATCTACATATTCTCCATTGACCACCTAGCCAGGCAAGGTGGGACCGAAGCTGAGTATCTTCGAGAAGTATGAGATGATCAAGAAAAGGAACCAGACCCTGACCAGTAGTACTTGCACCCAGTTCTGGAAGTAGACGTCGACTGCGCAACATAGGTTGCTATCGACATTCAACACCGAGAAGTTCAGAATGCATATGACATTCCTCTAGGCATAGGTACCAGATCCAAAGGTGATCACTAACTACAAGAGGGCCACCTTCAAATTCCAGATGAAGGACGTGCATCCGGTCGATCAGATGGATCTACACAAGAAGACAAGGGAAATGGTCTTTTACACGTTGGCGCATGCTTCCACTTCTACGTCCAAACTGCAAGTGTCCCTGAACAATGTTTAAACACAACTCAAGTTGGAGAAGATATCGTCCTTTGCCAAGGACAATAGGATTAATAATTTGGAGGAACTGGTCCTCAAGATCGGTTACGATCCTTCAAACGTGAAAGCATCTGAGGAAATGATAAAGAAGAAGAATGCTGGCATAGCCTCCTTGAGGAAACAACTGAATCTCCCACCCATAGAGGATTCACAGGCGAAGGAGATGGCTGAGAAAGAAGGAGAGAAAGATGAAATGCTTAAGCTACTCATGGAGCAGAATGCACAGCTAAAGGAGATGGAAGTTGATATGGACAAGCTATTAAAAGATAAAGAGCAACTGAAGCCAATGGAAGTCATTCCATTGAATGCCATTCTGATCTCAGGAGTGAGCACAACATCAGTGACAGAAGTCCCATCCGCGACTCCATTGACATCCCTAGAGAAGACAACCAACCTGGCTAAGTCTATGGAAAAGATGAACCTGCAGGAAACAGAGATCAGTAGGCTCAAAAAGGAGATTGAGAACCTTCAGGAACTCAAATCCTCCTTTTAGACCAGCTTCTCCAAGGAAAAGCAGGTGACAGATCAACTCAAATAGGAATTACAACAGCTCCGAAAGAAAACAGTGGTAGGAAAAACTTTGGCCGAGGTTAAAGAAAGCGTATGGACAGACATCACCAAGTCCATGAATGAGATATGACCCATGATACAGATCATGTTCGAGCAGAATGAATTGGTACAAAGAAGCAAGAAAGCCATTGAGAATATCAAATCAGAATTGGGAGAGATGCCAACACAGGCGAACGAGATCATCAAGTTCTTGAATTCTAAGACTAGGGAAGAACTAGAAGAGATGAAAATTGAAGATAGAACAGAGACCATCCTTGAGGTCAAAAGAGTTTTGACCAAGAGAGGATTAATGCTTCAGCTGGAAGAAAAGGTTCAGGCTATGGACGTAGGGGTACAAAGATTCTTCAGTAAGATTGAGGCTCTCCAGAAGAAAGGTCTTCCTGGTCTGAAGGTAATCAAAGATAAATTGACGACACTACCAGACTACAAGAAGAGATTGGCCGATGTGGCTAAGGACAGTTCAAAGTTTGCAGGAATTCAAGGGAGCATCACTGGCAAGGCATTCCTAGATTCCCTTCAGTGGGACATCAGTATCCAATGTGAGATTTGATACATCTTCCTCACCAAACCTACCTTCACCAAGTACATAGAAATGGATGAAGTGTATCGAAGGCTACTGAAAGTCAACGTGCCCAGTCATCTTCGATGGGAGGAACTTTGTGATCTGATTGAGTAGAAGATGAGTTGTCCCAGTCTAGTCAGTTGTCCAGTCAAATGAGGTCATGTAGAGGCTTCATCAATGGTCCACCCAGAAATCAGCGTGCATTTACACCACATCATCAAGCAGTTCCTATATTTAGGAAATTTGTTAAGTTAGTTAGGATAAAAATAGATTTAGCATGTCCTGGTCATTAATGACAGGATCGTTTTTAATTTGAGTTATAAATACTTCACCTTTCAAAGTATTGAGGGTTGTTGATATTCATGCCCTAAAGCTATCAGACTGTAATATTTTTGAAGAGATCTTCCATTAATAAAAAGGAGGCACTTTTACAATATTTTTGCGTGTATTCACTGGTGATGTTTTTCTCTCTAAGTTGAATGTTATTCTCATTGTGTTATCATATTGTTTTCTGGATCTAATCTTTAGAAGTAACAAACGTTGTGGGATTTATCGTGTATACCCTGTTTCTGACTCGAAAGATTTTAGTGTTTTATCTTCTGGTGTTTTCAATAAAGAAATTCTTAACTTCTTCTTTGTTGATATTATCTTTCTCATATTTTCTACTATTCATCATTTATGATACTAAAGAATCCAGTGATTATATTATCTCGCCCTGTGAAAGTTTTCCTTTGCATTTCTGGTTCGGATTTCACATTTTATTTAAAACACAGACCCCATAGCCCAATGGATGTGTAGACTGTCTCAACAACCTCGACAAATACTATGACAACAAAAACCGACCTATTTATTTACCTATCCTAATATTTAAATTTGAAACATAGCTAAATCATATAGAGAGATCCCTCTCTAAAATTGGAAGGGCTAGATCACAGCTTCAAAAGCGGTTGGATAAAGTTACATTTTGTGGATTTCTTCTATTGTCAACCTCTAGGAAATTTACAGAGTGCTAACATTGTCCATAGTCACCTATTTTGGTTTTTATTAAAGAGTGCTTTGCACGGTAACAGGGGAGTCGTGTCTGTAAACCTTTTTATAGGTTGGGATGGTATTGGGTTGGAAGGCATATACTCTTCTTTTGAATGTATTTTAAAGATTTGTTTGAAAGAAAAATAAAAAATTTATGCACATTATTTCTTTAGAGTGATCTAGATGTACAATTTGTCTGAATATGTCCATAAGAGAATGACCTAAAGTTTCCTTAGGGTACTAGTACATCCTCTTCCATAAAATTTTTGGTAGTGTGCCCATGGTAGAGAGTGTTCATATACTCATATGTTACTCTTTAATAAGATACTCCAATGAATACTATTGAAGTTTGGTTAGGGTGAGATAGTTACTTATAGGCTATTATATTTTTTCCTTTAAATCATGTTGAAATACTGGGTAAAGGCAACTTCTAGTCTTTGAAGTGGATTATGGTTCTTTGAGCAATCATAGGTAAAGATTGTGTCCTCTCTGGGTCTGTAGTGAATAGTTTTGACCGCTGATAGTTGTATAAGAACCTTTCTAAGTAGTCTTCAGTGCTTTCATCTTCTGTTTGCTGCATTTTAAAAATGTCATTTTTAACATTATCCTTACAATAGTCCTGGTATTTTTGTAAAAATGTGTCTTTCATTTGATCCCAAGAGAGGATTGTATTTTATCCTAAGCTCATGAACCATATTAAGGATGAATCTTTCATTGTAGTAGGAAAGAGCTTAAGTTTTTGGGCATTGTCTGAGTAGTTATAGCTTCTACATAATATGTCAAACTCGAATAAAAATAAATCTGGATCTTCAGTTGACATACCTCTAAAAGTGGGTAACGATGATAGTGGGATATTCTTCATGCTGATGTTTCTAGAAATATCCAAGATTGGAAACCCAAAAGTCTCAGTCTCTGTGGCTACATTTCCTTCTTCTTCTGCCATTCTACTAATGGATGGTTCAGAAACTGGATTTTCGGTGTCCCCTAAATGCTTAGCAGACTCACGTTCTGCCTGTACCAATACTGATTCTTCCATTTTGGGTTCTCCTTCTGGAGCCTCGCTGGCTCCCCTTGAATTTTTTGTTGGTGGAATTTTTCCTACACTAGTGTTAGTTGGATTAGTGGGGGGGGGGTTGTTTTTGAATCTTTGGAGCTTACAAATCTACCCGTGTTATCTCTATATCTATGCATAAAATGGAAATTTGATTCTTTAACTGAATTGAAGTGCTAATTCTAAATAGAAGGTAAGAAGGCAACCTGGCTTCGGAGAACCCCACTCTAGTGGTCGTGTGGCTCTTCACTCACGTCTTAAACATTTTATCCTCCTCCCTCAAGCATCCTTAAAAAAAAATTATACAAATAATCTAAGCTAAAAATCACTTCCTACCATTTTCAACTCCCCGACAATGGCACCAAAATGTTGTGCTACTTATATGTTTAGTATAATGCACTCATTAATTATCAATCCGGGATTCGTAATCAACAGAGTTACAAGACACCAGTAAGAAAGGTAGTTTCTAATTGCATGAGTATAGAACTAGCTAGATTATGTATGCTGGAAACGAATCAAAATAACAAATTGCAATGCACTTTGGTTGTCTTTCATAGAGAGGCTATCTACTCCATTATGGAACATGCAAGTATGAGATGGTGTTGGTTTTACATATCAACTCTGTTATCTGACCTAGAAAACTAACTATGCAATCCACACTTCTGAAAGGGAAATCACACATCAATCATCAAGACATAGCATGGGTAGTTCAATAGTCAATATACTGAGTATGTTGTGGTTCACAATGTGTTGTTGTGAACTTCACTAGCTCTCCTTCAAATATGTCTGACCACTACTGCCAACATTCATGTCTAAAAACCAAATTCATAAAAACAGAGCAAGTAAATATGTATAAACATTTATATAATGGAAATCCTAGTCTAAGATATACTGCTATCATCTAACAGAGTTAAATATTCAACTGATTTAATGTTTACACTACTGAAAACAAATGCCAATGCTAATCTACGAAGATGTTGAAATTTTTTGGGTGGTGGGCCCTTGCCGCTTCAATAGGTCAGCTACTCGAGTCTACAGTAAGCTTGTCTTCAACCCACACATTACTCTCCCTCAAATCTCAAAACTTAGCAGCAAACTTTTGTTAACAACTCAACTCATATTCAATCATAGACAATCAAGACATGGAGATAAATGAAGTTCTTCTATTAGTCTTCACTCAGAATATGTCCTGCAATATCATACGTTGTTTCACATGATGGTAATATGATAACTCTCCCTTTTTTTTCCACCATCCTTGCCACGGCTATTTAACAGTCTTAGTCGTGAAACACAAGGAGGTGGCATGATTTGAAAATCAGTCAAATGTTTAAATTTAATTATTCGATTACATATTTTAGCTTCATCCTCATGACACGAAGTGCATGAGGATGAGGCAATCAATAAACTATTCTAACATAGCCTTGCTAAAGAAAATAAACATCCACCAATTGTCTTGGGCGATATGGAGCTAAACTTGGTACATTTGGTTCTCTAAATTGGTACTGGAACGTGACAAGTAGATGGCACCGGATCACAACAGTGTGCAAATGGTGGTACCAGATCGCGATAGTCCACGACCATTGGTATCGGATTACAACAGATGATATTTTAGTACCGGATGCATTTGGTACCGGATTCAGACAGTGGCAGTCTTGGTGCACAAGTACCAGATAGCTGAGCTGGTACAGGAAGGCTGGATATCTAGAGGTCAAAGATTATACATGGTCAAATTGAAGCATTAGTACATGAAATATTTAATTCCCTAACTCAATAAACCACAAAATGCATGAATTAACCATACTTTACCTTATGACCTTATCATTGGCTAATGGTGACATTCTTGTCATTCACCCAAGCTTAGGTATGGAAAAAAGGTATATATGAAGAGTATAATAGGGTAATGGGATGTCAATTTCGGGTCTCAACAACTATCATGATCTGTTTTGACCTTGAAGTTCCTACCTATTAGGTAAGGATGCCATTTCTTCAATGCATGTAGTATTGCCATCATTTCCTTCTCATAAATGGGTTTGTGTAAGTCCTTTCCCTTGAGTGGTCGACTTTCAAAATCCATCGGCCTTCCTTCTTGCATTAGGACAGCACCAATTCCATTTTCCAAGGCATAACATTCCACAATAAAGGTTTTTGTGAAGTCTGGAGTGGCAAGACAGGATCTTTACACATCACCTCTTTATGTTGTTCAAAAGCTTTAGTTGCCTCTAGATTCCATGAAAATGCATCCTTCTTAGTTAGTGCCATTAAAGGTGTTGCTATTCTTCCATAGTTCCGAACAAACTTGTGGTAGTAACATGTCAAACCCAAAAATCCTCTAAGATTCTTCAATTTTTTAGGAATCGGCCAGTCCATCATGGCCTTAATCTTGTTAGGTTCTACCTTGACACCTTCATGAGATACAATATGACAAAAATACTCTACCTCCTTTACTCCAAAGAAACATTTGGATTGTTTGGCATATATTTGTTTCTCCTTTAGTAGTTGTAGCACCTTGTCAACATGTCGCACATGATCCTCCCAAGACTTTCTATAGATTAGTATATCATCAAAAAATACTAACACAAATTTTTGAAGGAAGGGCTTGAAAATGGATTTCATCAACCCTTGGAATGTGGAAGGTGCATTTGTAAGGCCAAACATGACCCAAATTTCATAATGGACTTCATGAGTTCGAAATGTTGTTTTTGGGATATCTTCTTCCTTCATTTTGATCTGATGATACCCTGAACGAAGATCCAATTTTGTGAAATAGATTGCTCCATGTAGTTCATCTAACAATTCATCAATGATGGGAATGGGAAAC
>ML788696.1:8917-23024 GCA_009831015.1 Picea engelmannii | reverse complement strand
AGCCCAGTTGATTTATCTCTAAGGCCTCACTTCCTTTTATTAATCATGGCTTCCACCAAGCCCATTCAGTCAAACAACTCATTTATTCATTTAATCATACTCATAAGGTTTATTTTCCTTTTACCAGTTGTACTGGTTTCCACAACTGTTCTTTAATCCTATGGTTCTATTACACAATTCAGGGTTCTTAGGGTGAGAAAAGTGTTCCTCCGCTTCTCCCCCTTTGCTTATGCAATTTACTTCTTATTGTGATATTTCTTCTCTTTTCTTGAGAAGCCTCGGTTAGGCTCATTCTAACTCTTAGGATACATCAACATGCCTTAATAGAAAATCATTTTGTTCATAATGAATCATGAGCCTCTGCATCCTACACGTTACCATTCAATTTTCGGAATGGTCAAGATTCATTATCAGTCTTCTATTCGTTACATGATGTTTTTCAAAATGTAATCCAAGATTCTTATATATATATATACAATTTTGTATCTCACTTCTTAATTCTTAGCAGTCAATAAGGTTGTGACTCTATTCTCCTCACAGATTCTTCACACAGTTCCTCCACAGGGAACTCCTTTAGCATGCAACTTCCTTATTGCATATCCTTCACTATCTTTGATGGCATCAACCTTGATTTGTCTTTAGCTGGGTACCAAATATTTCATAAGGAATATAAGCATGCATCTTTTTCATGCGTTCCAATTACATATCCATACATATTCTAGTTTTGTTAAATTACATCCATGATGTTCTTAACCATGTGCATAATTATAATCATGTGTGTAGCTATCATGCTTATATTTCAAAGCCTACATACATCTCTATTTTAAAATTAGTCAACTCATGTTTGTTCAAAATCATTCTCATGTTACCCTCAAAGGAAGAATCATTTTCCACTTATCATGACAACAGAGCATCCTCGTTCATTTATTCTCTCATCTATTTATATTAGTATTTTATGAGGGAATGGAATACATCCACCTCAATTTGTCACTCAAAAAGAACTTCTATGACTCTTGATAGCAGAGTCAACCATGCAACCATGGTATTCATTCAATTTTGGGAAGTGTAATTCTTGTCTCTCATTTCACTCATTTAGGCAGTCACCTAGTGCCTTTAGTGTACCTAGTGATCTCCTAAATGAGTGAAATGAGAGACAAGCAATGATATGTTATCATTTCCCAAAGACATGATAGGCTTCCTTTGCCACAGTCTGGCATGATTCAATCTCATTGGGTAAAATCCCAACTGTATTTTAATCTACATCCTTCTACTCAAGGAATTTATGTAGAAAAATTATGTTTGGCAGTAATATTCTCCACAGACTCATCTTAGCCTTGGTAACCAAATCATATGACTGTACAAAAACACATATAATTCCATAGTGAAGTCATCTTCTTTATTTGGAAATGTCAAAACATCTATAAATAGAAGTGGGTTTCATTCCTCTCTTTAGTAGAGGTTTGACTAAACCTCTTAGGAATGTGCTAAGATAGGGTGTTACCCATTAAATTCCTCCAAAATATTTTCATACGACTCATGCATGATCCAAAGAAGGCCAAGTGTTGTTTATGTGCCCTGATACCAATTTGTAACACACTCGACCCCTGAGTGACTTTCCTAGGGATGGGGCATTGGATTTATTTCTTCTTAAGTGGTCAAATCCTTCATTCGGGGTCTCTATCACATTCCGCACGTCCCTAGCTTTCCAACCATGGTATCCATGCTCAAAACTGAGCTTAGAACCAATGGATATACCTTTATGAAGTTCTTCAGGTGTTCATTAGCCAAGGGCCAGGTGGCGTCCACATGAATCTACCTCACACGTATTTTCTCCAGGTTCCTTCATCCACGGTGGAATTCCATCCACCGTTTGATCCCAAGACTAGACTCAATCTGTGTCTAAAACGCAAGCGTCTAATACGTAAGCTAGCAGGAGCTTCAACACATTGACACTTTTGCATTGAATGCCTCCTTACTTTCTATGCATGAGACCTTCCCAAGTCTCAAACTCCCAAAGTCTCGCAAGCTTGCCACATGGCTCTGGTCTTTAGAACTTTTGGTCTCTTTACAATGCCACACTTGAATCCTCTGGAGTCCCGAAGTCCCAGACTTCTGGAGTTCCGGTCACTTCACTAACTACTTTGGCTAGGTGGCTTGTACCTAGGGCTGACACATGGAAGGGGTTAGGGGTGACACGTGTCATGTTCCAATGGGTCTATAGGGTATGTGATATGCATGAATTCGGGTGACAAGTGGCACATCAAACTTGGGTCCACGTCACCCTGGGTGACGTCACTACGTCACATCACTTTGGACTAGCAACCTTCTAACATTCCTCATATCTCACGGTAGAGATCTGACCACGTAGATCCATGGATGTACAACTCCTGTTACTTCAGGAATTCAACATTTGGGATTTTTGTGATGCAAACTCCTCCTTTCTCCTGAAGTTGGTCAGCATTGGGTTGACCACAACCCAGATCTAATGGTTAGGAAAATTCCCAAAGCATCCTCAAATCGATGAATCTCATTACTTGGGGCTTCATAGTTTTTCAACACACCACAACTCAAATTTCCCCGAATTTCCCAATCTCCGGACTCAAATATCTAGCACCACACGTCCCTATATATCTATGGTTGAGAGGGATCCAGAAGATTCAGAGGATAGACAGTCCTCATTACTTCATGAATTCGACCTTCAGGGGTTTTGGTGTTGCAACACCCCTATCCTCCCAAAGAGGTCAACGTTGGGTTGACTGCGTTGTAAATTTGACATCTAGGATAGGACCCGAAGGATCCCCAGATCTGTGGTCCAAGTCACTTCATGAATTCCTCCTTCAGGATTTTTTTACGTTACAACATCCTTGTTCTCCCAAAGATTTCAACGTCAGGCTGACTTCGTCATAGATCTGATGGCTAGGATAGGACTCGAAGGATCCTTAGATCAATAGTCCTAGTCACTTTGTGGTTTCGCCCTTCGAGGATTTTGGCTCCACTGCCACTCCATTTTCCCGAAGTGGGACTTCCTCGAAGTACCATGTTCAGGTCCCTTCTCCTGAATGATCGGATGGTAGGAGGGTATCCTAATGACATCCCCCAAATCTATGGCTCTCCTTCACTTCATAACTTTGATGTTCGGGGAGTTTGATTCTATAGCATCTCCATTCTCTCGAAGTGGAACTTTGTCGAAGTACCATATGTGAAACCTTCCACTAGATGATCGGACAGTCGAGGAGGGGCCCCAATGGACTCCCCAGATAAACGACTCACAACCTTTTGTGGCTCTGACATTTGGGTATTTTTGACAGTTATGAAGTTTGACATCCCAGGGCTTCAAGCTTCTGATGCTCTGAAGCTGTCAAGAGATAGTTCCTTTCAGACTTAGTGCAGGGTTCCTAGACCCTAGTCATATGGACCCTCTGGTGAATCTCGGGCTATAACCTATACTCTTAGCTGAGATTTGGTTAAGCATGTGGGTGCAAGCCTAAGGTCTCTTAGGCTACTAGTTTGAAGGAAGCACCTTCCTAGTTCGCAGCAATTTAAGTTCTGAAACAGGGCGGGGTAATCTCATGGAATTACTGAGATGGTAGCAATGCCAAGAGGCTTTCTCTGGCTCTGGAACTATGAGGTAACTCCCTGGGGACAACACCTTCGAGGGTTAAACTGGAGCATATGGAAATATTAAGCAGAAGCATAAGCCCTCAAGGAGATAAATACATACACATCACTTGATCAGTCAATACATAGGCCAATCTTAAATGTATACATACATGCATTCATTCATTATTCCATTTCAAATCATAAAGCACAAAAACACTTATCAGAACCATAAGACATGATGCGACTGGTGAAAGGGGTGCCCGTTTCCACCCAACCATAAGCTCAGTCACTCCTAATGGATTTACCACTGGCCACCCCTGAGCTAGGCCATGATGCTTTGAGATTGAATCTTTTCTTTCGTCTCAACGAAAGTTAGGGACAAAGGTTACTCTCCTTCTCGTAGCACATAAATAGATATGGATGAAGGTTACTCTCCTTCTCCTGACTCGGTCATAGATAGGGACAAAGGTTACTCTCCTTCTCCTGAGTCAGTATCTATTTCCTGCAATCAAAACACACTCTTTTCGTAGTTCTTCATCAAACTCGAGATATTAGTATCTCGTCTCTACACTCTTCGCAGGCCTTCCTCTGCCCACCACACCTTCCTTAGCAAGATTGTATGTGGCTCGAATTCCCAGTTCTTTTTCAGGTTTGGAAGCCTTACACATGGGAGATCTGCCCCATCCCATCCTCAACTCTTGAGGAGGTATTCCCACCTACCAGCCTGACTGTAATTCATTCCTAGGTCAGAGGGTTTTTTTGATCCTAAGAAATTAAATCCAACAAAGTACTGGTCTGGTGGAGGTTAACGCAACCATTCCCGATCCCCTTCACCATCTCTTTCATAGAATTTGTGGTGTCTCTTAGCACACCCCTCTTCCATCAGTCATGCAACACTTATCCAATTTCTAGTAAATAACATAATTTACATTCATTGACCTTTTGTACAAAGGTCCATCAAATCAAACATTGACAGATATTGAGTTTTCCATAGTCTCTTGGCCAATATAGTTATATTTACAAATTGGGGGAAACATTGTGTTACAACTATAATGTCTGAACTATGTTGATATAAAACTTTTCTTCTTGAAACCAGGTTTTAATTTGGAGCCACAACTACCATAAGTGGGATTTGATCCTTCGTGGATAGTGGATCCGTTGTCCTCATGAAACTTCTGGTCAAATATTTTCTGTATTAAATCTGCAACCTTAACAACACTCTTACTCTCTTTCTCAAATAAAGACATCTCATAAATACTAAATACATCATAACTATTGGGAGCAGTAAGATGTCGTGGAAACTGTTGACATTCCTTATCAATTTTATCACCATAAGTAAACAAATATTTATGATCAATTACATGAGAAACAAGGTGTTTTGGAATAGTATCTTCTTCTTCCACGAATTGATCATTACCTTCTGCAAAATCAACTTCTTCAAAATCTCCAAGAAAATTTAAAGCATAATCATCCCTCTGTACACAACTAGAAAAAATTTCTATTGAACATGGGGAATCAACTTGCTGATATAAATTCCCTAAATCATGGATAGTAGAAAAATCTGACTCAGTAGTCTTAATATCTACAGGAAAATTAAAAACTGAAAATGATGGATCACAATACTGAAAATAATGTAAGGCCAAATCTGATCTCTAACATTCGTTTTCTTTCTCATGTTCCTGGTCTTGAAGACTATCACAGACCTGGAAATTCTCCTCAATCTCTATAGCATCAACAAATAACTGACCTAGTTATGAGGATATCCTTTCTCCGAGATAAAAAAAACAAGATCAGGGTGTTGAGATTTTATATAATACAACATGGAAGCAGTTTCAGAAGGTTGACTATCCTTAGGCATATTGTAATAAAAACTGTGAAACCTTTTATTGAACGTGGTAAGAGCTTCATAATCCTTCCTCTTTAAAGAATTTAATTCAATCAAGTACTGATCAAAATGTTTTCTTTCACACCAATATTTCAAAAATGCAACATGAAAATCAGCCCATGTACCAATGGAACAAGCTTCCAAATTTCTGAACCAGAATGATGCATCTCCAAATAAAGATTTGTAGAATATCCTCATAACTACATCCTCATGCATAGTTTGAAAATTATCAATGAAATTTTCAAAAGATTATAGGTGCTTCTCAGCTGCAACATGGTCTTCTCCATTGAACATATGAAGTTAATCAATAAAATTGGAAGGATAGACATGAAGGATAATTGGCAGCTTCAGAGGTTTGTAATATTGATTGATCATGGACTGAATTTCGGTAAGTTGATTACAAGGTGGAACAATGATTTCAATAAGTGGTGAATCATATTTATTATTCACAGTCTTACATGATTGGTCATGATCTGGAGAAGTTTGGATATGATCAACATTATGGGTAGTGGGTTCAAATGAAGGAATGCGATTAGGATCAATAATGCAAGAGGGTAGATCTTCTCTTCTCAAGAATGGATTTACCACTGTAGGTTTATAATCATCTGAGTAAACAAAGAATAAGATAATTCTTTTCACATGTAAAGGAAAAGACAGGAATGAACTGAAGAAGAAAATAATGATCTCTTTGAAAAAAATAATGACTTGGTACCTAGTCTTTCCCTTCCATCTTTTCATTTTTTATTGGTTGGGATCATCCTCCAGTGGAGTCTTTTGATTGTGGAGTCACCATGTGAAATATTTTAGTCACTATGTGTGTCTGGATTTTGTTCACCATTAAAAACCAGATCTGGGCATTATCGTTCTCCCAGGGAAATATTGCTTCATTACTCCATTCCCTGAAAACGACGCCATAAGATGTTGTTCCTAAATTATGCACTTGAATGCTAAAGGGAAGAGCTAGGCCACCTCAAGTTTAGAATGATTGGTTTTTTTATTTTGTTGTTCAGTTAGAGGGTTGGTTTTACTGAGACAAGAGCATGGTTGGGATAGAAAAGTGATATAGATGAGGTTTCTCCTTGGTTGGTGGCACACAAATGATAGACAAGTGAAATAATAGAGGTAAAAACAAAGGGAAACAAAAAAACACTCAATGAATAATTTGTTGCAAGAAGTTTAATACTTAAAATATCATTTCAAGACATTAAGCATGTATCAAAAACACAATTTCTCCCACAGGTTGCAATAAAAACAAATATTCACCAAAGAATTAGCTATTTTACAAGTTGCATATTAGTAAAGATAAGTTATACAATAGCTGAAGGAAATGAAATTTACTTCACATAGATAAAAAAAAATGCATTCAAGATAAGATAAAAAACACATGAATATTTGGACAAAAACATTGTCATCAAAAGTATATTCACCGGGTAGAGAGATTTAATCCATGCATAGAATAGGTTCAACCAAATGATGTATTGATATTCTTTTGCCAAAAACTGAACCATTCAAACATACAAAAATTTCCTATTTATCAAACATGTAGAGGCTCTTGACCATCTGGAATTGAGGCTTAAGTCTACACTATCAGTAGGAAAAAAACTTATTGACTTAAGTAAATTAATGTTCGAGTATGGTAATGTATACTTCTAGCTTGAATTAATCAAGAAAGAGTGGTTCTTATCACACATAAAAGACCACTTATTAACTTAATCCAAACAATCTTGAACTTTAAACAACTAACCAACCCTTTCTTCTTTTGTTTCTCTATGATGCATTGGTTGTGGTCTACTAGTGTTCTAACTTTGATGCATGCAATTGATGAGGATAATCCACTTCGACAATTGAACATTCAAATATTTTGAACGAAGAGTATAACTATATCTCGAATGACCAAACTTGTGAATTCATTAACCAATTCTTATCACTTAAGAAAATTCACTGGAGATTAGGATACTTTAATCCTTTAATATTTTGACACTTCGACACTATGGAGCTTTGGGGAACTGTGTTTTCTCTGAATTGAAATCTTCTGGAGTGATGTGGCAGCATATTTTGGGAATTCGGGGATTCTATCCCATCGACACTTTGGAGCTCCAAAGATCCGAGGAACTATGTTTGGTCTGAATTGAAATCTCCTAGAGTGACAATATTTCAGAGTGACATGGCAGTATGTTGTCACAATCGATGACATGTCATAAAAAGAGAGTGACACGTGTCACTGGAAATAACGCAAATGACATCACTAAAGTGCCTAAAATGTGTGCTACATGTCATCTAGAATCAACTGAGATGTAGCATATGTCATGTCAGTTGAAGAAGAATTTATGATAAAGGGACTCCAATGCTTCGTCACTTCGACACTTCAGATCTCTTTCGCTTTGGAACTTCGACACTTCGAGGCTCCGACACTTTAGATCTCCGACACTTCGAGAGTCTGGTGCTTTGGAGATATGACACTTCAGATATTTGTGCTTGTTCTGGATTGAAATCTCCCAGAGTGACAATGTTTCAGAGTGAAACTTCATATGCTTTGTGGTTAAACCTTCAATGGTTTTGAAACTCTGAATGCACAAGAGTCATCGATCTTAATTGACTATCGGATCTCGATCGTCAACAATTTAAATCTATCTATTACAAGCTAATCCTGAAATGGATTGTTGCGTCTTTCTTTTTGGATGTTTCTTGTGCATATAAAGGACTTCGTCGACCTACTGCACGCTCAATCAATGGTAAACATGATGACATATGTTTCAAACCCAAACCATGACATGTAATTATCCTTCAAGAAAAACAAAAATATGGGTGCAGAGAATCAATCAAGAAAGGTAATGATGAAAATCTGATTCATTTAGTAATATGAAGCCAACTTATCCAACAAAAAATGAATGATTTTTGATGAAGGTATAGGGCAATGAGAGACGAGGGGCAGGGGTGTAGAGTTAGGTCTTAACAGACATAATGATCGACTCTATTGTAACAATGTTTAAAAATATGCAATGATTTATTCCACTAATAGCTCTTACCATAGGCAATACAAAGTAACTAAACCAAGATATGGTTTACTAATTTAGTTTTTCCATCAATTTGGGGATGACATGTAGTGGAAAATTTTAGTTTTCACCCCAATAGCTAACATAGTGATTTGTAAAAGTGATTGATAAAATATGCATTGTGATCGTAAATAATTGTGTGGGGGAGCAAAAAGTAGGTCCACACATGATGGAAAAATAAATATGCACTATATTGGATTGCAATGTGTTTTTTATAGAGTATAAAAAAAGCCAGTTTGGAGAAGCAACAAACCAAAAAAAACATAGAATCATGCTTCTAGAGAGTCATAGGAAGGTCTGAAATATAATCCATTGTAATGTCACCCCATGGATGGGTGAAATGGTCGTTTTTTGATATAGCCCAATATTACAACTATCTATCTTATTCTAGTTACATAAAGCATAACACTAGACAAAACCGTGGACCTACCATGTCATTTGAGTCCAAAATAAATGTTTTTGTAGATGGAGCATTCTATGAGTGCAAAAAAATCCTGCATAAAGAGAAGAATGTTCCTCCTAGATAAGTAGAATACAAGCCTCTTACCGAGGTACAAAAACTTTTGCAACCTATATAACCATCCATCACAAAGCATGTAGTCTAATAATGGTGTTTTATTGATGGTGGCGGGTTTTTGTATAGATATAAGTATAGGGACGAAATATGGGTCATATTCATATCATTATTTCTAATCCTCATAAATAGGAACATGTATATCCAAAATTTGCAATAACCATGTAGGAGGAAAACTCAAGAAATATACCATAATATTAGTACATTCCTTCTTATGTTTGAGAACCAAATGGAGTTGTTGAATATAGGATACCCACTTTACATGGAATTCCTCTTGAATATTAGGTTCACAATTTACAATATCAAAGGATGATGATCTATAGATTACATAATTATTTCTTTACCCAAAAAATAGTGGCACCAATGCTTTAGACGTTTTTATACCAAGGCATAAAACTCTTTACCATAAGTGATATACTTGAGTTTGTCATATCTTAAACTCTTTGAATGATATGCCACAGGGTGACCCCCTTGTTCAAGTATGGATCTAATGGAATTTTGGGAGGAATCATATTCAATCTCAAAGGGTTATTGGAAATTTAGAATGTATAATACTCGTGTGGGGCATATAATTTTCTTTAACTATTGAAAATTATTTTCATCCTTCAATGTCCAATCAAAGTGATATTGGTTAGAGAAGTGATGCATGGGGTAGTACAAGTGGGAAAACTAGAAAATGAACTTGTCATATAAGTTTATGATGCCAAGGAGAGTCTTGGGTTCTAATGCAAAGGGTGGTAATGGACACTTTAAGAAGGAAACCCCATTACATGGATCTTGATGAATAGTGTTGGATGAAATAAAAAACCAACATATGTAACAGATTGCTGACCAAAAATAGATTTCATTTATTTTACCTGAAGTTAATTAGTGCACAAAATGTCTAGCACTTTCATATATGTTGCATATGCACCTCCCATCTATCGATACAGATCAAAATGTCATCAAGGTATATAATCACAAAGCTTCCAAGCAGGGATGATTTTAAGGATGGAAATTTATTTTAAAACGTAGAAACCTTGGCGAATCTTTCTAGTCCTTATATGTCAACTATACAATATTTGGTGATATTTTTGTAAAAATATTCAAATTTCTAAGGATTTTATATAGGTTGTATAAATTTTTGGCTATTTTTAAGGTAAAATAATTTTATCCTATAGAATTTGGGCAAATTATTTTTAGAATGGAAAATCTTTTTTTGGGAAAAACATGGAAATTAGCCCATGGGAAAAATTTAGCCCCTAAAATTTCCTTGCTTCCAAGATTGGGGCAGAATAAATCATCGATTAATCTCATAAAAGTTGTTGGATCATTGGTGAGACCAGAGAGTGTAATAAACCACTCATAGAGACTGGATTTGGTTCTTAACATTGCCTTTCAAGCATCATATTCCCTCATGCACACTTGATGGTTTCTAGATGTTAAATTTAGTTTGGTAGAATAGAAATCTCATACTAGTTTATATAGAAAATATTCAATGTGAGGCAAAGGGTATATATTCTTGCTAGTGACCTTATTAAGAGATCGATAGTGCATGAAAACGTGTCATTCCATGGAGTCCTTTTTGGGAATGATAAAGGTTGGTGGGCCACATGGAGGAAAGTTGGGTTGAATATCATCTATAGTTAGAAGAGCCTGAATATACTTCTCGATATTTTCACTTTTAGTAAGGGAAAGGTGGTGAGTAGGTGAGTTGGGAAGGGTATTCCCTCGTATCATATCAATTTCATGTTGAATGTGTCTTGTGGGTCTTCAAAATTTTCTTGATATTCCTTAATTGGGGAATGGAGGGACATTGGTAGAGGAGTTGTTTGATCTAGCTTAGCTTCAATAATAATGAAAATATGAAGGAATTTGGTGAGATCTTAATGCAGGAGAATTTTTCCTCCTAAGCTAACCTTCTTGATTAGGCCTAAGGGGTCTTTTGATTTTCCATGGGAGTGGGTTCCCTATGCTTGAAATATTGTAATTTCCTATGTTTTATTGAGTTATAGAAGGATTTCATAGGACAGGGTTTATTGTGTTGAGATTACTGAATGTAATCAAATCTATCTTGTTGAGTAGATTTTGAGAAGTTGTGAGAGATGGTTGAGGATTTTGTGGATCTAAAATATCCTAGAGATTTATGAGTGAGGATTTTTGGGATTTGAACCAATTCTAATATCAGAGCCCTTTCTTGTTTAAATTTGTAAGCCTTTGGGCATGTGGGGGTGGCTAATTTAGTGGAGAATTGTGTCAAGACCAAGGAAAGGTCGATTACTAAAAATTGAGCCATTAGAGATTCAGAGTATGAATTAGATAGATAAATGTTTTCTTTGTAAAACTATGTATGTAAGTTCATTAATAAAAATTTGTGTTTATGACTCTCTGTGTCAATATGGAATTCCTTCCACTGTTAAGTGTTCTTGTGCTGAATGAGAAAAAGTCTAGATTGGACTCGTCAGAATTGTGTGTTGGTTCGGGTTTAGACTGTGTTAAAACCCTCATGTAAAAATGATTAGAATTTGATCATCAAAGGAATTGATGATCCTCAAGATTTGAAGATTTACTCAATCAAGTGACAGTGAATTGGAGCAGGATCGAGAAGAAACAAAGGTTTTTTTTTTTCATATAGTGGTGGATCCGAGGGTTGAATCAATTCTAAGAATAGTGAAAGAACCCGCTCTCAGGCGTTGGAGTAAGCATAGAGATGTGCCTATGTAGAAGTGGTACCTAAAGGAAAATGATAAGGGAATCCATCCTTAATGAGGGTATATGAATTGGCTTTGGCATCATATTGGGAGAAGCAATAAATATGGTTGGGTGTACCTAGAATTATCTCTACACATTTAATAGGGGAAACATTACACACCACCATATCATGGAAAAGTGGGTCTATAGAAAATGTGGCCATGCAATTCTATGATACCAACAATGATCTAGAGTTGTCTGTGACCTAGCCTAGACGATATGGTTGTGAGTGAGGAATGACAAGGAGGTAGAATTATTTCACAAGATAAAATGAGATTGAATTCTTTTGATTCCCATTGTCTAGGACCAACTTAACCCTACAATC
Source organism: Picea engelmannii (assembly GCA_009831015.1). Classification (NCBI taxonomy): domain Eukaryota; kingdom Viridiplantae; phylum Streptophyta; class Pinopsida; order Pinales; family Pinaceae; genus Picea; species Picea engelmannii. The sequence goes on along the minus strand of ML788696.1, from coordinate 10,857 downwards.
CTTCACTTGACAATTGTGAGTGAAGAGGGACACTTTATCAATAAGAGTGTAATGGAATTCCATAATCATGAGGCAAGGATCTAATTTAGTAGGGTTGGACACATCAATTAGTTCTTGAGGAGTTGTAGCAAGAGGAGTTGGATGGGGATCAATAAATAAGGTATTAACAATGTGTGAACAGTCTAGGGAATGACAATTCTTAGTGTTGTGTAAAGTGGTCTTTAAAAAACTACAATACTAAATAGTTGTAGGTGGATATGCAAAATGGAAAGAGGTCGTTGTGGGGGATGGCGTTGGATGGAAAGGATAACATGAAGTAAATGAAAACTTGCCTAATTTATTTTCTATTGTAAGAGAATTTTGAAAATATTTAGAGAGAGACACACTAGAGACTAGAGCCACTTTATTATGCAACTAGGGAAATAAACCATAATTAAATTTCACAATTAATACCTTCTCTTGAACATAATTAGATATTTGTACCTATATTTTGGAGAAGACATGAATATATTGTTTCACTATCTAGATTATAAAATGTTGCAACTGAAGCCATCATGCCCATAAACCTTCACTATATCATGTAGGATAAAAATGCTCATGTAAAATTGTGCACAAGTCATCACAATTGGTAATTACAATATAAGTGTAGATGGAAGCCCTATACTTGATTTCTACACATAAATATGAACCCGTATCCCATCAATGCTAGACTATTTCCCATCATTGAGCTACTGACCCTTAGACTAATAATGAAATAATATCATGCTCTAGGAGTCACTTAATTCATTTAAAATATGAGGAGAATGCTTTAATCCAGTTATTAACTTTCCCCTCATTAAACTCACCAACAAACTAAGGCAATGTTACTTAAGGGTTTCAATGTGTTATAGAAGAACATGCAGATGAAGGGTTACAAACATTCATATCATCGATATTCTCCACCAATTCTAAAATAGCTTGAGTCTATTGTTGCATGACTTGTGTATGTTGTTGGAACATGTGTTGCCATTGATGTAAGATCCGAGTTTGTAGATTAATGTGTGAAATCTCCTTGTTATAAATTGATTTAAAAGGTTCCATGAAGGAAAAGAAATAAAATGTTATTGTAAATCACTTTTTTAAGAGAGTTAGTTTCTTGATAAAATCTTGACTATAAATGCCAAATATAGAGTTTTGTGCCCTCTTCTTACCTTGGCTACAAAAACTAGGAAATGTTTAAATATTTAATAGAAATATAATATTGAATATTTGGATATTATAAACCACAAAACAAAAACATAAACATACAAAAGGAAAACTAATTACGAGCCCAATGCACTTGTCAAATGTAACATAAGTGTTAACAATGCGCATTTTGTTTTGCCTCTCTCTCATCCATCCACTACGAGGAAAAATCAAGGAAAACTAATTACGAGCCCAATGCACTTGTCAAATGTAACATAAGTGTTAACAATGCGCATTTTGTTTTGCCTCTCTCTCATCCATCCACTACGAGGAAAAATCAAGATTTGAGGTTTAGGATTGGTTATATATCTATGTCATTAGAGGGATGAAGTTTCTTAAAGTTATTTAATGTATGAGCAAGAGTAAATGTTCAATTGAGGTGACTCCACTTGCTGATATATTGCAAGTGTAAATGTTTCAGATGAGGTGACTCCACCAAGTTTAGACTATCCAACCATAATGAAGATAATTGTCACTGTCATTGGGTACGTGTGTTGTTTGACCTCAACATAATAGGGAGAGCAATTTGAAGATTTGTGCGAGGTGGCTCTACTTACGAGCCAATGGGAAGCTTATTGAGCCCCCACCATCATAAATATTGGACATCTACATAAGTCCCTACCACAATATTGATTCGGTGATGTGTAGGGGCTCACAACACTACTTCAGTCCTTGCCACAACATCGATTCAATGATGTGTAGGGGCTCACAACACT
>ML788695.1:236847-252503 GCA_009831015.1 Picea engelmannii | reverse complement strand
TTCACCATAAGGAGACCACTTTGGAGTTCATCCATTTATACTTATTATCAACCATGAAAAGACAATAATGAGTCATCTTTACATCAAACAATATTGGGTCCATTACCCAACCTTTGTGCTACGGGACTTTCTTGAAGGGTTGACATCAATGACAACCAATCTTAATCAACATCTCTATGATCATGACCTCCTGGATTCATGGATTGGTACATGCTCATATTTATCTATATCTTCACACCATGAGCCCGATCGACTGTTGTTCCTTTCAATACTTAGTCAATTATCTGACCATCGTGTCCCGGGTTTGCGGTATCCAACACTTATGTCCCCTGTTCTGTGATCTACAATTTATGATTTTACTAGTGACAACTCACCAGGGGTTCGAAAAAAATTGGCATTAATAAACAAACAATAGATTTTGTTATGTGAGATACTTAGCCCTTTTTCCCTTTTCTTCTTCTCGTCTATTATATATTTTTGGTTATATACTTAGTGACCTTTCTACGATCACGGGTTCTAGGGTTGGCGGGCTAACACATTTTCATCTCCATCTATATCCTCACATGAGGAATTCAACCGACTGTTGTTCCTTTCCATAATTAGCCAATTTTATGGCCACGGTTTCCAGGTTTGTGCTTTCAAACTTTGTTGCTTCTTGTTCTATGATATACATCCTGCACTCAAAACTTTAGTGATCTACAATTCCACGATGGACTCCTCAAAGTCGCAAGCTTCACTCTACTAGGGTTCACAAATGTTTCAAATCATCTATCGTTATGACCGACGTTCCTTTCTATACATAGCCAAAGTTTTCCTCCTATTATGTGATATACATATTGCACCCAAAAAATTCTTTGATCTACAATTCCACCCTAGGATCCTCCAACTTGCAAGCCTCACTTTACCCGAATTCATAAAAAATTTCAAAACATTTATGGCTATCTTCCATCCCCGCCACAATCACACCCTTCCCAATGCACATTACTTATTCAGGCCTCTAAAGTAACTTCCATTGTTCTTCTAGCTACAAATAGAACTCAGAACTCTACCATACACAAACTAACTACCATACCTCGACATCGTCCCCTCTTCCATGTTACACTTTATGCATTCAAATGTTTCGAGAAATACAATTCGACCGTTTCTGGGGAGACCTTGTCACCGTATTTTGGATCCTGAGGAGCCTGACCATCCGTCGTTCCTTTCAATAATTATTCCCAATTTGGTTGCATCTCCATGACATGGTACATCTACTACGTATTGAGTCTAGCCTACTTTTTCCCTCTTCCATACTTAGACACTTTTTCAATTTCGGGTTCCCAAACTAGCGGGATCAACATTGTGTTTCCAATGTTCCGTGACTAGCAAACAATACCCAAATATCTTCAATATACAGTTTGTCCGTAGGAATTCACCTTCATTCCCTAATATGTGGTCAACACTCCTAAGAGATACAGTTCGACCCTCAAGCCCTCACCTTCCTTAATTGTTGTTCCCTTTCCCCGCCACCTTCCTACTTCTCTCTTGATATGCAATTGGCAAGATTTAATGCTAACACTTCATCATGCATGAACCTTAAATATGCCATTAATGAGAGAACGACTCTAGGAGATCTCCCACACTTCATCCATAAACAAATTGAACGTCAGTCTCCCATATCCTCTCCTCTTCTGTGGTACACATTTTTCCCTCAAGTTCTGAGACATACAATTTGACCCTCGGGAAGTCTCGTCTCCTAGCGAACCATTTTCACCCTCATTTTGAAGCCCATCCAACCACTTTCCACAATTTTCCATTTCATCAAATTTCTTTCACGGATCCTCAGGTTGTTAGGTTCACAAAATCTCCAATTCTTAGTCATTGCTTAATGTTCTTGCTACTTTTTCACTTCTTTCAAAGTATGAAACAACCAAGGTTTAATGCTATTAGTTCATCATGCAACAACTATACAGACCGTCATTAAAAAGAAAAGCATCGACGAGACGGTGAAATTTAAACGAATCTTGACTCCTCGAACTTAAAAGAATTTATTTTCTCTTATTTTCCCTTTTCTATCAAGAGACATGTAGAAAAGATCGTTCCACGCAGTGGGATATATATTACAAGTTCCAATATATTACCGAAAATGAATTTGCCCAACTATTTCCCTATTCCATACTTGAGCCACCTTTTCAATTGCGGGTTCCCGGATAGGTGGACCCACATTTATACTTCCATTGTTCTATGTCCTGCAAACATTACCTAGACTTCCCCGATATAAAAATTGAGAATCTTTCGCGACTTGAAAACAGTGCCCAGAGTTCCAGAATATACAATTTGTCCACTAGAATTCCGTCTCAGGAGCCCGAATGTATGTCGTTCCTTTCAATACTTAGTCCCAATTTGTTTGTATCTCCATGACATGGTACATATACTGTGTATCGAGTCTGACGAACCATTTCCTTGTTCCATACTTAGACACTTTTTTGATTTCAGGTTCCTGAATTGGTGGGCTCAACATTGTGTTTCCAATGTTCAGTGACTAGAAAATAGTACCCAAAGTTCTGCGATATATAAGTTGTCTGCAGGAATGAACCTTCATGCCATAATTTGTGGTCAACACTCCCGAGAGATATAGTTCGACCCTCGGGCCCTCACCTTCTGTAACTGTTGTTCCCTGTCCCCGCCACCTTCCTACTTCTCTCTTGATATGCAATTGACAAGATTTAATGCTAACGCTTCATCATGCATGAACCTTAAACATGTCACTAATGACAAAAGGGCTCGAGGAGATCTCCCACACTTCTACCATATGCAAATTGACCATCAAACTCCCAGAGCATCTCCTCTTCCATGGTACACATTTTTCATTGATGTTCTGAGACATACAATTTGACCCTCAGGAAGTCTCGTCTCCTAGTGAACCATTGTCACCTTAATTATGAAGGTCGTCTGACCACGTTCCATGCTTTCCCATTTCATGGATCCTCGAGTTGGTGGGTTCACGAAATCTCCAATTCTTAGTCATTGTTTACTTTGTGGGCCACCTTTGCACTTCTTTCAAAGTATGTAACGACCAAGTTTTAATGTTGATACCTCATCATGCAACAAATGTACAGACCACCATTAAAAAGGAAAGCATCAATGAGACAGTGAAATTTAAATGAAGCTCAACTCCTCGAACTTAAAATAATTTATTTTCTCCTATTTTCTCTTTTCTTCCCAGAGACATGTAGAAAAGATATTTCCACGCATTGGCATATATATTACAAGTTCTAGTATATAAGTGAAAACGAATCCACCCAATTGTTTCCCTATTCCATACTTGAGACACTTTTTTGATTGCGGGTTTCTAGATAGGCGGTCTCATGTTTTCACTCTCATTGTTCTGTGTCCTGCAACAATTTCCCAGACTTCTGTGATATACAAATTGTGAATCTTTCGTGACTTGCAAACAGTGCCCTGAGTTCCACGATATACAATTTATGCGCTGGAATGCCCCCTTAGGAGACCGATCGTCCGTTGTTCCTTTCAATACTTAGTCCCAAGTTGGTTGTATCTCCATGACATGGTACATATACTGTGCATCGATTCCGGCCTACTGTTTCCCTGTTAAATACTTCGACACTTTTTCAATTTCGGGTTCCCGAACTGGCGGGTTCAGCATTGTGTCTCTAATGTTATGCAACTAGAAAATAGTACCCAAAGTTTTGCGATATACAATTTATCCGCAAGAATGCACCTACTTGCGTTAATATGCGGTCAACACTCCTGAGAGATACAGTTCGACCCTCAGGCCCTCACCTTCCTTAATTTTTGTTCCCTGTCCCCGCAACCTTCCTACTTCTCTCTTGATATGAAATTGGAAAGATTTAATGCTAACACTTCATCATGCATGAACCTTAAATATGTCATTAATGAGATAAAGGCTCGAGGATATCTCCCACATTTCTGCCATATAAAAATTGACCGCCACACTCCCATAGCATATCCTCTTTCATGGTACACATTTTGCACTCAAGTTCCGAGACATACAATTTGACCCTCGAGAAGGCTCATCTCCTGGGAAACCATTATAACCTTAATTCTAAAGCCCTTCTGACTGCTTTCCATACTTTCACATTTCATGGAATTTCTTTCGTGGATCCTGGGGTTGGCAGGTTCACGAAATCTCCAATTCTTAGTCACTGTTTATTATGCCAACCACCTTTGTAGTTCTTTCAAAGTATGAAACAACCAAGGATTAATGCTAACAATTCATCATGTAACAACCGTACAGACCATCATTAAATATCAAAGCATTGATGAGAGAGTGAAATTTAAATAAAGATCGACTCCTCGAACTTTAAATAATTTATTTTCTCTTATTTTTTCTTTTTTGCCTAGAGACATGCAGAAAACATCTCGACATGCAATGGGATATATATTACAAGTTCCAATATATTAGCGAAAACAAATCGGACCAGTTGTTTCCCTATTCCACACTTGAGCTACTTTTTCGATTGCGGGTTCCTAGATAGGCGGGCTCACGTTTACACTTCCATCATTTCGTGTCCTGCAAACATTACCCAGACTTCTGTGATATACAAGTTTCCCTCTAGACTATCACAGAGTGCCCTCTTTCGTGTTATTCGGTTTTCACTCAAAACGTTTTGAGACATGCAATTTGAACCTCGGGCCCTCACCTCCAACGGTTGTACCTTGTAACCCTATTTTGAAGCCTGCCAACCCTCTTTCTATAATTAGACACTCCTTAATTTCCATTTCCCATCCCCTTGACCTTCGTACCTCTTTCTTAATATGCAATTAGTAACCTTTCATGTGAAAAACTCACCATGCAGTAACCGTCAACATTGTCATTAATGAGCGAAGCACTTGAGGAGATCTTCAATTAATATGCATTAAACCAATATCTGCACAGAGTTACAATCCTTAATTTCTCATTGTCGTACGTCATGTTCAAACTTCCACGTATGCAATTACTAGTGTTTAATGTTAGCAACACATCATGCAACAACCGTCTAAATTGTCATTAATGAGTGAAATTATCGAGGATATGTCCCATTCAGACGCATTGGACCAAGATTTTCCCAGGATTATATTACCCCTTCCAACTATTCATTTCAAACACTGTCTAAACAAAATCAATGTTCTCGTAAAATTATGGCAGCATCTCGACAACAATTCTGTGGAGATACAATGAATATCTTTGGACGTGAGCACCGAAACTTCTAGTGGTCCAGGGCATACTCTTACTATTCATCACATTCTACCCAGAATGAAGTGATTTGGACCTCTGGAATCGCTCGTGTAGGCTGCGTCCCTCGGGTTTTTTACTATAAGAAGGTGGTCTCTTGGTGTGCCAAAAAATATATTTCAATCCAAATAATTATTCCAGTGAGTGACCATTCTATTGTTTCTTTGTCACCTCAGGTCTTCCGCAACATGTTAAGATTGTTGGAGCCAACACTGACCTTAAGAGGACAAGACTGGAAACAGTTCCTAGAAAAACATGACAACGGGTTGGAACTCTTACCCGAGCTCCTTGAAGACCTAAAAATAGTTCTTGAATATATCACAAGTTTGCAGGTCAATTCCTTTAGAAATCCGTTGTGGGAAATTGCTTGGTTGTTTACAAGAATAACAAGACAAGAATCCACATCAATCACTTCCCATATAGTTATTTATATTTTGTACTTCACAATCAATGAACAATTCATTTTCGATTGGGGAAATATAATTTCCCTTGAAATGTGTTCCCAACTATCATGATTCAAAGAATCGAATAAATTTTATGTCATTTTACTTGATTTTCACAATAGTGCATTGTTGTCTATTTCCAGAACTGTCTTTGTCCAAGAACATAAACTATTAATTCGACCCAGTGACATTTTGGTACTAGGCCTTGTGGCGGCACAAGGCCTCCCATTGTTTTTATGAGGTTTTTAATGGGTTTGTCTCAGTTTTCAAAGATTTATTATTAGGAAAGGATGCTCCCCATCTATCTGTCTAGGAAACCAAGTTTTTGGACAAGAAGGGGACACTTGAACAAAAGGAAAATTACATTGTAATAATGATATTTGGCTGCAAGGAAAATCCCGCTTTCCTTCCATGCCACATCACGGAAAATATGTTTGTTGCAGAAATAGCAAGGCAATAGAACCACTAGTTTCATTTTTTCCATGACAAGAGAAAGAAAACAGTTCATTCCTCTGCCCTGGAAATTCGAGGACTTCGTGTGCAAAAACATCAACAAGATTGATGAATTCGTAGGTCATTTCAAGAACTTGGACCTAAAATATGCTGAAAGGATAAAAGGGTTCAACCTTAATGAGATTTTTCGAGAAAATTTACTATCTGTTGGCTTTAGAAACTCTTTTATCCATACACGCCTAAACGAAGACAGATAAAATGATGAAAACACTCTTTCTTCTGATGATTGCGAGGTAGAGACATTACAAAGCGCAACTAAATTGTACAGAAAGCAGGGAAAAGGATCATGTGAAAATAGTGGCCAATCCCAAGCCAACACTCCCAAAAGCATGACATCACAAAGCATCGCTTCAATGGCTCACCCCAGTAAGAAAGCAACCCAAAAATATTTGAACAGAGGAGGAGATCAGAACCCTCCTCGCGTAAAAAATGATAGTTCTCACAAGCTTCCCCTGACGAAGAAGAGAAAAAAAAATGCAGGGCAGACAAAAGAACCCAAAATTGAAAGTGAGCACATGAGACTTGAAACTTTTGTGGATGCCCTATTGCAGATAGTTTACTCGCACGCCAATGCTATGCATCATAGTTCCATAATGAAAATAGATGAGACCGACATTTTTTACGAAGATTAATCTTTCGTATTCCATAGAGTTATTTTTGACATCCAATCTAAAAATTTAATCATTGAAAAGAGAGATGTAACAAATAAGAAAGGAAAATCTCATACATAGATTAACTTTAGGAAAATGTTGTCGTCCCAAATCTCCCAATTTCATCGTGTAACGAGTGATTCTCTTGATGATTCCATTGGAGAAATTGAAGCGGAGAATGCCAGACTGAACAACCAAGTCAAGGAATTTGAGGAGGCTTTCATTGTTGCCCTAGTGTTTTCCAGTCCTTTAGAAAAAATCGTGCCTACTACTCCTAGCGCAAAGTTTGCTACTCTTGTAGCCAAGTTAAAAGGATCCTTTAGCCTCCTCACATCCTATAGAGTTGTTGTAGATAAGAAAATCAACAAAATAATGAAGCTAGTTACTGAGTTCTGGGAAACATCACAAAATATAGCTTCCTTTCGAAAGAGGGCAAATGATTTGCATGGACATTTGCAGACGATATTAAAAAATGAAGGACATTTCTATGAACAAATGGTGATCCCTTTTTCCGACCATGCCATCAACAACTGAGATCTGAAAAGAAGACAAGAGGATCTCCCCTCCCCCAAGTGGATTAAACAATTAAAATCATGCTGGCAAAAGAAAGTTAAGAACCTGAAGCTCATTGTTGAATAATGTGAACAAGACATATCAGAGAAAGAAGAATTATTCAAAAACCTAACCCAAATAGACTTAGTCGGAAGTACCAACGATGTTCAAGACCCAAACTTAATCCTCAAATCCTTTTCCTTGACCAAACAAGCCTTCGATGAACAACTTGAATTTTAAAGGGGTTGCCTTTAGAAACGTTTAACGACATCTTTGAATATTGAGCAGATGAGGTCGAGAACTGGCTAGTGGACTATTCGACACACAATGAATAAATTGAGCATGCTTTTCATACTATTTCTATGGATCTAAGGGAATTATAAAATGAGATTTTCAACATAGAAATACACGATGAAATCAATGTGGCCCCCATGAGAAGATACATTGAAGAATGGTTCCAATGGAGAATGGACAAGCCCATCGACGAAGAGAAACAACCGGTTGGCACGATTCTAGTGGTCATCTTTGATAGCAAAAAGAACACATTGGATTCATAGTACGTCTATACTTATCACATCTTGTTTTCTTTATCAATCCAGCTAGTCTACCTCTTTAAATAGAAATCTCTAACCAAAGACTCAAAATGTTCAATTTCTTCTTTCCAGGTCTTCCTCTCTACCGTCGCACACTTCTTCTTTATACAATCCTATTTCTTGTACTTATTTCTTTTATGGTGCATGGGAGCCCCAATCCCAGTCTATATGAAAAATGCATTTAAATTTCCAGAAATATGGAACACATTCCAAAAATATGTAATAGACATTATTAACTTTTGATAAATTTCAAAGAAAACTCTTTCGGGAATGTTAATTTTTTTTTCCTTCAACTATGTTGGATGTGAGTAAATTGTGTTTATTATATTTGAATGTTTAATGTATGTGATATCTGGTCCATTTTTCCAGAAAAATAATTCTGGAATGTTATTTTTTTTTCCCTTCAACTATTCTACATGTCGGGAAATTGTGTTCTTCTAAATTTTCTAAGTCCCATGTTTGAACTATACACACCTGAGTAAGAAAGTGCCTCTACCCATTCTATATGACAAAAACATTTAAATTTCCAGCAATATGGAATTATTATTTTTTGATAAATTTCAAAGATATGACAAAAGCATTTAAATTTCCAGAAACTTGAGTAACATTATTAATTTTTGATAAATTTCAAAGAAAACTATTTCAGGAATGATAATTTTTTTTAAATTGTGTTTATTATATTTGAATGTTTAATGTATGTGATTTCTGGTCCTTTTTCCCAGGAATCACACCAATAAGAAATTCCACACACCAATAAGAAATTCCACAAGTCATCCTCTCATCCTCTGCATAAATACCACTTGTACTTCAAGCTGCTTCCCACTAGTCTCTACTTAGTCCCATGAGACTAAGCTGCCATGCAACCCTTGTTTATATTTTTAAATTTATTCAACTGTAAGAGAAATTAAAATTTTCAATTGTAATGTAATGTCTTGTGAAAATATAACAAATTCAAATAAAATTTACATTTATAAAATTTAAACATGTTCATAAATCTTAAATTAATTTTTTTTTCTATTTATTAAATAAACTTAAAAGATACTTTTAAATAGATATCTATACTACAAAGTTAGTTTTATTTATCTCTCAAAGTCATTTGTTTTTATATTAATGTGATATTCTAAACTTATCACATAAATTCATTAAAGATAATTAAACTAGCACAGCGGTTAATTTGTGGCTAGTGAACGCAGAAAGACGGTTTACGGTTGTTAAACTTCCGACTGGCCACCTTTGGTGATGCCAGCACAGAAACACGGCCACCTTAATATCTTAATATTTTTTAATTAAATAGATGTGGCAATAAGTTAGTGAACACAGTAATTTTTAAACACGATTAGGTAAATGTAAAAAAATAAACATATAAACGGATGTCTTTATAACAGCTCGGAAGTTAATGGATGAAATCAGAGCCATTCATTAATTGTGAGGACTAAGAATATTCTAGACATATTTAATCTAATCCATAGAAAACGTATTAACAACTAAAACCCTATTAAATGTGCCCATTATCGATAAGTGTATGCCTTTCGGCGTAAATATAATATAAAGGCGATTCCAAAACAGGACAGCCCAAAAACCTTTGAACGGACGATAAATTATGTATGACAGATTTGTCACATGTGAGTTTTAAGCTGCATGCGATTTTAGTGACAACTTGTGCTTAGCCCTGGACACCAATGCCCTCAAAGATCACAATTGATTACAACCTACGAACTAGATATCAAGGCAAAAATATGAATATCTGAGCACATGCCCGTCATCTCGGATTTTGTATATTTTCGAACGGTGGGCTCATCCTTCTCCAAAAGTCCGATAATATTCATGTCGGATACTTCAGTATCTACAACTGTGAAATCTTTTCCAGTGATATTCATGTCGGATACTTCAGTATCTTCAGCTGTGATATCTTTTGCTTTGCTCCAAAGTGTAGAGTAAAGGCCCACAACAATTAAAGTAATGCGCCTACCACAGTAAGACAGTTTTAGCATCAACAATAGAATCCATGGCGTCTTAAAATACACTTATGTTTGGAAGCAGTTTTAGCATCACAGTTAATGGCATATTGAAAGAAAGCTGGTAATGTACAACACTCTGTCCAATGGTTATTTCAATGGCCGATAAATTCATCTGTAATTTATCAGATTGCATGTATTTTACTTACCATTCGACTTTATGATACAGATTAAGAATGATAAGCTCAAAAATTGCAGTGGCAATCATGCTCACTGACCTTAAAATTACCACGAATGCAAGCGCTCCTTGGCTTACACACCAAGCTTCGAAAAGCGTCCCAATGCTGACATATATTATTCCGGGATCATTCCACATATTTATGCGTCTTTAGCCATCAAATTTTTGGGGAACATTCCACATATGTATCCATTTTTAGCAAACATTTTTTTGGCGTTTGTTAGAATTAGCATGTTGTTGATGCTAAATGTGTAAAGCAGTTGAAACTTTCTTTTCCAGTGAGAGTAGTTTTGTGGAGAGTTCATATGCTTACCAACTTTCTTTTCCAGTGAGAGTAGTTTTGTGGAGAGTTCATATGCTTACCACGAACACAACGCTCAGAAGCTCAATAATCCAGCTTATAGCTCAGCTATTGTATTTCTTACTTCATAGGTTACAAAAATTAGAGCAGATTCTACTGCTCGATTCTGCTCGATTAACAAAGATCAGTGTGTTAATGATAAGTGAGCCTGATAGATCTCTTCAAAACATGCGCATGTACTCAATTTCACTTTCATATAATCAACTGTCCACGAATTATAGGAATTGCAGGTATGGAATAACTAGATTTAAATTTATGGGCAAGAAACTTGTATAAGGTCATGACCATTGCAGCTGTGACACTTATACTTATAACTTTGCCTAAAGCCTTTTCTTTGTACTTTAAAATTTTTATAGTAAATTCTGTAAAGAAGAATAAAACCTAACTTTAACGAGTAGAATGAACATATTGTGTATTTAACATGATTCGATCAATAAACTTTTATTTTAATAATTCTAGATAACTATTATAAAAGGTGGAAATTATCCCAAATCAACAAATATAACTGACCTCTAACTGACCTCCCACCCACGAAAAGGAATGTTATCCTTTTCTGTGAAATCCCAACATCTTCAATCAATTTTTTTTTAATATATTTCTTTAAATGAAATTCATTTCATCTCTCAATATATATTTGACATGTTCCATCTCTCTTCTTCTTGTAAGGTAATTAAACATGATCCTCTTAGATGTTATCACTTTTATTAATATTTCAAGTGCAAAATGAATTGTCTTTGTAGATATGTTGAAATATGAAAACCCTATAAGAGCTAAAATAAGTAACAAACTCTTCTTAGAAATAGATTTTTAGAAATAGACTCTATTTCAAGGGAATTTTTAAGAGCTTCAATTAAAAATAAATTTTGTGTATTTACAGTTTCTTGGATAATCATATGTAGTGAATCAACCCTTGATCTATAATGGCCAAGTATAATATAAAACCTCAAATGAATAAGACTTTGCACGTTGGTTAGTAATAATGAAATTTAACTTTCGCTTTTGAGATATGAAATGAATAGCATGATTGAAAGTGTCTTCATCCACAAAATTTGTGTTCCAATTATGCATAACATCATGATATTTATATGGAAGCATCTCAAACTCATTGTAATTCATCAATTTATTCTTATACAATCCATAAATGATCTCCCACTCACTATCCCTATAATCTATAGGAGGATCTTGAACTTCTTCTTCTTCATCGAATTCTAGTGGATTGATTGGATGTAATGGATTGTGTTCACCATCATTCCATGGTTTGTATAGCATGTTTTCCCAATTAATCACTATCTCATCAATTGTGTGTCCTATATCTCTATGAAAATCATGGAAGGTCTTCTATACCACCAACTCAGGACAACAAAAGTCTATGAACTTGGCATCTTCTCAATTGGGAACTGAGCTAAATCGAGGAGATACACATATATCAGATGCATTCTTCAATGGTAACCAGTTATCCCCACATCAATGTTTTTCACACGACCGTGATTTTGTGACATCTATCAATATGGGTTTCTCACTTGGTTCATGAATCAATAAGAGAATTATCGTTGTTAGCATTATATGCATCAATATGGACTTGTTTGAAAACATTCATACCAACATTCAGAACCAACAATCGATGACTACATTAAGAAGGATGAAGCTCTAGAAGAAAATCTCATGTCTCTTATGCACCTATATCCCTATCAACATTGATTTCACGCAACAAAATCATGTATGCATGTGTTTTTTTGTTCAGTTTGATTTTGAATAGAAGAGAAATGCATCAACATATCATTAAATGTTTTTTATCAAACATATTTTTCTATCTAATTAATTAACACACACTCTCAAAGAATTGGTTGACAATGTATATTAGTGCTCCACATAATCAATGTTTCATGATGTTGTGCATTCAATTTATCATAATTTCATCTCGGTTCATATTTATTTTCTCCATTCTCATCAACATACAGTTTTGATTCATCACATAGATCCCATGGTTCCTTATATCAACATATCAATTTTCTAGCCTTCTTTCAGTGTCAAAATTTCTCATTGTAGTTGATGTGATGCTCAAAAAAATTGAGAAGTTATTCATAATCAGTCATAAGATCAGATTGAAATATTTTTTGCATGTCCTTTAGGCACGTATGATCATCAACATTGAGTCTAACATTCAGGTTAGATTCAATATTTACGATCATCCTTGCTTAAAGGACACACAATAAATATTTCAGTATGATCATATGATTGTTTTATGAAAAACTTCTCAGAAGAAAATAAGTATAATCTAAATCTTATGCACTTATTTATTGTTAGTTTTTATGTCAATTATATATTTTTCATTTTTTTCCAAAGAATTCCCAAGACTAAATGATTATGCAAATAAACTAATAACTATACTCGTAACGGGTATCTCAAGGAAAACTTTATATATATCATAGTTTATGGTTTAACTAATGCATCATATATTTTTCCTAAATATGTACCAAAGAGGTTGGTTGTAGAGGTTTATTACCAAACTATGCTTCAAGGGTTTAATGCATCATTGTTAAAGAAATAAAAAAATAAATTGTCATTCTATATGGTTTTAGATTAGGACACTATTTTGTAAGAAATACAAAGCACGTAAGAGAAGAAGAAGTTTTCCAGTGGAAAAATAGGTTTCATACTGCACGGTTTCAAAGGAATGATCCAAAGAGTTTATTTTTAAAGCATGCCATGTTGATCACACACTTATAGTGAGAGGGGGTGGTGAATCAATATAAGACTATATTTTTCTTTTTAACATTCATAAAACATAATTAATCTATTCAATCGGTATAAAAACTAGAAGACACAATATTTAATGTGGAAATCCTTTCCGGAGGAAACCATACAAACTTATTTTTATTAATTTGTAGGCACCAACCTACGATTACAATTTTTTTGTAGAAATCAACCTATTGTAGACACCAATTCCCACTATTGTTCGTAGGCACTGACCCAAATGAGACATCGATTCCATATGATGTTTGTAGGAACCGACCTACACGAGACACCGGTCCCATATTACTTTTGTACACACCGAGCTACATGAGACACATATCCCTTCTATTATTTATGTTTTCAAAAAAATCTTATTTGCGCTCTTTAATTCTTCTTTCATTTGATCCGTTCTATGATGGCTACGTTTTATTTATATTTTCCTTCACTATATATTATTTATTTTTCTTCTTCCTCTGCCTCAGATCTGTACTCACTTCTTTTTCTTGTTTCCAAATCTATTTTCTAGAACGCAAGATATGATCCTCCCTAATATTCAATCATCGCTCCTTGAATGATGTTCAATCGTGACACCTTAAATAATATGCATAAGAATATTACATTTTTACCCACACACATTTTTTTCTCATAACCCTCTTCTTTCTCTATACTTTTCCATAAGCTTTACTTTAAAAGTCACGTTCTTTTGAAAAGTCATGACTTTTATTAAAACTAATTAATTTTCCCCCTTTATTTATTTTTAATTCACTTTTTCCCATACCATGGTTTGTAAATCCATTTTCACATACCATGTGCACTTTCACTTTTACCCCTTTTAATCCATTTTTATGTTTACACCTATTTTACGTAAATTCCACTTACACCTAATTTTTAATTTTGTTTATTTTAATGTACCCAACCACCCATAGGTTGGCCATGCTACTTTAGAACAAACTTCAAAACCGATTTCAAATTTCTGATGGGATTTAATTAATAAAGAATTATGAAAGTTACACATGTAATAATCAAGATTCATGATACAACATGAATCAAATGAACAAAATGTCATGCACAACAATACCTAGAAAACATGCATATTATGAATAGAAATTTCAAAGATAATAATAAATAGATAATGGAATATACATTATACAGAAAACACAAAGAGCACTTATCTTTCAAGTGAGAATTCAGAAACTGGCTACAGACGAAAGAAATGCCTTCCAACCATAGACATTGTTGTTTCAATTCTCAATAGTAGGTCACCCCGAACTAGGGTTATGAATCCACAAGGATGGATCCTAGGAAAAAACTAAAACACACAACAATTGGCTAACATGCTCTCGGATTTTCCCAACCACACAACAATCCTAATTTCCAACTCTATTTCCCCTTCAACCTGCACAAGCCAAAGAAATGAACCCCTTTCTTTACCATGTAGTCCCTCAGGATATATTATTTCTCTCTAGGGATCTAGTGCTACCAGTCAATAAATATCCCTACTGAAAACTCCAAATATTCTCATTTTTGGATAGTTCTTTCTAAACTACCATCAATATCATGCACATAGGAATCCATTCCCTCCTAGAATGATCATTTAATTATTGAAACCATCTAGCAATGACTATCCTCTACTTGCCATTCGTTTCCAATCCCATCCCAAGAGCACATGAATTAACAAGAATGAGGAACCAAAAATAAAAGAGTGTAAGAGTGAATGGAGAAGAACCACTAAACAATCCCACCAATGGTGTTTATATAATTACATGAAATCAAGAACCACATGGCCTCCTCCCAAATAAGCTCATGTAACCACTTTTCTCAATTAAAGTCAATATGTATAAATAAAATATAACAAAAATACTTATCCTCATAAGTCCCCACTTTGGTGGAATCATGGTCCCCTATCTCTTGTCCTTATCTATCTTGCTGCCAATAGTGTATTTTTATAATTTTTTATAGAATTATTACATTTCCTAGCCACTTAATCTCCTTTTCAACTTTACTGGCGCATCATCCTAATGTCACTTTTACATAATACATTATAGTTCATAGGGATTAAAACTGGGTGTTACAATTATATATTAAAGTCTTATTTATATTTAATCGACTTTCAATTTTTTCCACTTTTACAAAAAATCCATTTTCACTTAACTTTTCACTTTTTTATTTATTAAAGTCACATTTTTATTTGATCACTTACTAACCTTTCACATCATCAACGAAAAAAAATTATTCAACAATATCCCCCTTTGTCATGGATGGAAACTATGTACTGAAAAACATGTAATCCTCAAAAAATAGAAAGAGCTTTGCATTGTTTCCAACTACCCCCTTGTTCGTAATTCCTGTCCCCCTGTCTACAATTATACCCTTGTCTGTAAT
>ML788695.1:209617-228087 GCA_009831015.1 Picea engelmannii | reverse complement strand
CACATATGGTTTCTTGTTCAAGATCCACTTCTCCATCTTCTTCAGTGTTTTCCTCTACTTTTGAATCCATCATTTCTTTTTCTTCATTAATCTTAGTTTCAATTGACATAAAGATAGTTTCTTCTATATAATTATTAGAATTTCTTTCAATGCTTTCTTTAGATGAGTCATTGACCTATTTTGAGTAGTGGATGTTCTTCTGCTTATAATATTTCTTCTTTTCATCATTTTCCTATTTGTGGTAATTTTTGTGTTGATGATGTTTCCTCTTTGCATTATAGTATTCTTCATTATCACTACTTTAACTTTTCTCATATGGATACCTAGCAGCAAAATTTCCTACTTTTCCAAAGTTCAAGCTTTTAAATGGAAACTTGCCTTTGTATTTTCCATATCCCTTTTTTATTTTGCTCACAAAATTTGCTTCCTCTATTTCTGATTCAAAACTGGTACAATCACTTGATTTGTGCTCTTTGTTCTGCATCTTCTTTGTGGCTTTGAAATTTGTTTCCCTTTTCTATGGTTTTTTATTTTCAATCCTCATTTCATATGTAGTGAGGATCCCATGCAATTCATGTCCATTGTTATTCTATCAAGATCCTTTATTTCCTCAATGGATGAAACTTTGGCATCGAATATTAAAGTGAGAGGTCTTATCATCATTTTCACAATCATCGATTCTTCAACCATTTCACCAAGTCCTCTGATGGTGTTGACAATTTCATCCACGTCGAGGAGATATGATACAATATTTTCTTCTTTTGTCATCTTCAGGCTCTCGAATTGTCTTCTATGAGTTTGGAGCTTAGCTTTCTTGACCTTTTCATATCCTTCATGTATGTTTTGAATATTTCCCCAAATATATTTCTATGATTTACAATGCATTATGTTAACAAACTCTAATTTTGATAGTCCACAGAAGATAAATTTCATGGATTTTGCATCATTTTTACTAGCATTTTTCTTGATCGTATCTGTTGGTGGAGTTTTTGGTGTTGTATAACTAGTCATGAAACATTTCTAAATATCAAAACCAAGGGCCATTAGATATGTTCACACCATTATAGTCCAAAAGACATAGTTTTTTCCATCATACAACAAAGCCGTGTTTGTAGATAAACCTTCCTGACTGGCTATATATGCTCTTGAGATCTACCTTCCAGTTGTTAGAATGTTTCCAAAGGAACCTTCTCTGAAACCAATTGTTGAGCACACGCTTATACTGAGACGGGGGGTGAATCAATATAATACTATATTTTTCTTTTTAACATTATTAAAACATAATGAAGCTATCGCATTAGTATACAAACTAAAATACATAATATTTAACGTGGAAACTCTTTCGGGAGAAAACCACAATTTTTTTTTTTTATTAATTTCTAGGCACCAAACTATAATTACAAATGTTTGTAGGAACCAACCTACTGGAGACAAAAATCCCCACTATTATTTATCAACACTGAACTAAAAGAGACACATATCGCCTCTAATGTTTGTAGGCATCGACCTACAAGAGACACCCATCCCATCTAATGTTTGTAGGCAAAACAATACAAGGTACACCTATCCCCTCTGCTATTTTTGTCTTCAAAAGAAAATTTTTGCACTCTTTATTTCATTTGTCACTAGATCTGTTCTGTACTTACTACTTCTTCTTTCACTTTTCCTTCGCCATATATTCTTTCTTCATCTTCTTCCTCTACTTCAGATATGTATTCACTCCTTTTTCTTTTTTCCAGATCTATTTTCTAGAACGCCCAATATGATTTTCGCCAATATTTAATTGTTGCTCCTTGAATGATTTTCAATCGCCAAACCTCAAATAATATGCATAATAATATTACATTTTCACCCAAACACACATTTGGTTCTCATAACCCTCTTCTTTTTTTATACTTTTCCATACATTTTACTTGAAAAGTCACGTTCTTTTAAAAATTCTTGACTTTTATTAAATAATAATTAATTCCCCCCCTTTCCTTATTTTAATTTACTTTTTACCATACCATGGCTAAAACAAAACCATGATATGTAAATCCATGTGCACATACCATATACACTTTCACTTTTACCCTTTTTAGTGAGTTTTCATTTTTACTTCACTTTTACTTAAACTCCACTTTCACTTTTACCTTTTTCTTTAATACACTTTCATGTTTACACCTCTTTTACATAAATTCCACTTCCGCCTAACTTTTCAACTTTTGTTATATATTAAAGTCATATTTATATTTAATCCACTTACATTTTTTTTCCACCTTTACGTAAACTCGACTTGCATTTAACTTTTCACTTTTGTATTAATTAAAGTCACATTTGTATTTGATCACATATTAACCTTTGACATCAATGAAGAACAATTATTCAACATGCCAATCACGTTTCTTATTCAACATGTCAATCATGTTTCTGTAACATCTTGCTCTTGGAGCTCATGACATTGACTTATTCATTGAGGACACTTGCAGGACTATGGATTCGCTTATGGATTCTTATGATGATGTTGATGGACTGTGATTTTTTTTTTTTATATCTATGTATTGACATGTGCTATTGACGAGTTTCCTGTGAGTGTGCAATACACTTGAAATATTCAGGATGTCGATGGAATCAATGGACCTCCTTGGACACTGGATTGAGTCAGAGAATGGATTGTATTGGTTTAGGTATTTCATTTATGCATCTGCGACATATGATCTATTTTATTATGATGTTGTTTATGGATAATTGATAATGTTTCGTTGATGGATGCAGGATGACGATGTATTGCTAATATGACTCACATAAGGAGTAAATGGTCCATGCACATAGATCAAATATTGAGAGAGAGGTGTGGCAACATCCCTGTCACAACCTACTAGCACTCTCATCGTGGCTTGAATTGTAGGTTAACTATTACCTAGTTCGAGAGATCCACGATGTCGTGAGGGAATACTGAGACAGTCTATAAGGAATATTTCTAAGGAGAACACAATAAGGTATGGTCATTATTCCTTAGAATCCCTTAATCTCTCACAAGGTAACTTGAATGGAGTGTTGACTTCAAGGGTTGGACAACTACAAAAACTAGTCAAAGGTGAGTGGCACCCTTGGAGAACAGAGTGCATCTTGAAGGGCATGTTGCGTTATTAAAAGTTTTTTAATTAAAGGCGAGTGGAACCATTGGAGCATGAAGTGCATCTTGAAGGGAACATTGCATAAATTAAAATTTGAGTCAATGAATCTAGGTGGCCTAGAAAACTTTGAGAGAATATTAAACCTTGTAAAAACTTGATCATTGTCGAATTAATTAATTAATTAAAGAATGAATTTAGTAATTGTAACCCCAATCAAAATCTATGTCTATTCTAGATTTTAAACCTAAGTCCGAGTTCTTGTAAAGAGACCAAAGTATAATTACTAACTGAAATAATTTAGGAAGGAGGCAAATCTAATTAAGAAATTAAGAAAAAGGAAATAAGTCTAAAGATTTAAGATTATACTCATATGTGCAAGAAAATTGCCAAAATGAAATTTAATATCAGAAAGGAATAAAACATGAAATAATTGTGCAAACATAGAAAGGAATCTAGAGTCTAGTTAATGCTAGTTTAACTAGGATAGGATTCATATTTTAACTTAACTCATAATTAGTAAGGCGTTAGTCATTAATTGGAAAAAAGGGGAATATAGGGACATCTAGATGTGATTTTAGGAGAACTTTTAGGATGGGTGAGGGAAATTGATTTTTATTAAAATAAAATGTGGATTTAAATTTACAAATTGAGGAAAGCGTAACAAGTGTATGGGGGAGATAATTCTAAATTATTTTAATTAAAAAGTCAACTAATTGTGCAAGTGTGGAAAAATTCTATAAAACAAAGGGTTGAGATGAGAAAGGGGGAAGACTGGTTGTGGGCAACATTATACTGTACAAATTTTGACTCGTTTTACTTGTGAGATTTGGGATACCCAACTTGAAAGAGGGTGGTGGCTCTACCTTGTGAGGCGAGCTATTGGATAGAGGATTCTGGTGTTGGTTATGCGTGGTGATCCATATTTTGGAGAGGAATGAAATGATTAACATACTGAATACTAGAAACACAAAGATAGTAAGAATAACACAAATATCCAATGAATAATATCTTCTATTAAATAATGAAAAAGGAGTAAATTGTAAAATTGCAGAACTGAAACTTGCTCGAATGTTGCTAGCTATCTCTAAGAAGAGATGTGGTTGTTGCGCGCATACATCTTAGAAGAATGGATTATAATGAGGCCCCATAGAAAATCTTCATATCACTCATGAATTCCAAAACCCTGGGCATCCAAAAACCTAACCCTAGAAGGTGAAAGGCCAAAAGTCATGTGGTCCCTCTGGGTATGTTGGTATAATTTGGTACCTCAACTAACTAGGGTCGTAACTTTTTCATATGACATTTTTTTTAGGCACGTAATAGCCCATTGGAAAGGTCTTTAAGATATCTACACATTCCACCATCAGACTCGAACTCTACCTATAGTCTGACTATGGCGAGTGAAAAAAAAAATGTTTAGGGACCCAAAAGAGCCCTAGAAGTACAACAAGATGTGTTGAGATGAAAACATACAAAGTAATATAGTTGGATTCGGTGAGAATCCATGCTTATCCACCTGGAGAATGTGTGAGGCTTCAGACAATCCCAGAAGTGTAGAAATCACAATTATAAAGCAGTACAGAAAGATGTGCTAAATAATAAATGGACACAACGAGCTAGTTGGAATAGGTGGGTGGCCATCAATATCCACCTGGATCAATTCTCCCCCCTTAGGAAGTAATGGTATCCATTGCGTTGATTTCCCCCATCAGGTGAAGAAACTTATACTAGATTTATCCGTGAGTGAGCCACTTGCCTTGTTGTAGGAGTTTCCCTCCCTTGACAACCCGATAAAGTTGGATCCACTGTTGGCGAGTTCCCTTGACCTGTGTGTACACTATATGATTAGTGGATGCTTGTTCCATGAAATCAGGGTTGAGATATGTTGGTGTCAGTTATTCAATGATCTTAGAGTTGTCCAATAACGATGGAAAATATGGCCGAAGGAGGTCCACATTGAATATTGGATGTAGACCAAGGAAGGGTGGAGTGTTGAGCTCAAAAGTATTTCTACCCACAACCTTGGTGATAGTGTAAGGCCCATAACAAAGTGGGAAAAGCTACTGATAGGGACCGATGAGATGCTCCTTCTGCAAATGTAACCAAAAAATTTCGTCAACCTAAAACTGGTGTGGTACCCCGTGTTGATCATGGCACTGCTTGTGCTTAGCATTGGATTTATGCAAAATCTCCTGAACCTGTTGGGGGATGTGTTGAATCCACTCAATGGATCTAGTGTTATTTTCAATTGCAGACTGATCAACGAAATATTTTATTTGTGCGGTGGCAAGAGGAAGTGAAACATCAATGGGTCCCAATGGTTGGACTCCCAGACCCTCCCGAAATGGGTTATGGTTAGTGGAACTATAGATAAGTTTGTTGTAACTATGTTGGACATATGGGAGACTCTCGTCCCATGTACGCGGATTCTTAGAATTGTACATGCGCAATATGTGCACAATCATCCAATTGAAGAACTCACTTTGGCCATCGGTTTGGGGCTGGAAAGTAGTGGATTTTGTGAGCTTGGTGTCCAATAGAGACTAGAGACTCGACCAAAAGGTGTTGAGGAACCTCTTTTCTCAGTTGGAGGTGATGGTCTATGGTATCCAAAAGTGGACACAAACTCGTTTGAAGAATATCTTGGTAGTATCTGCCACTATGACATTCTTCTTACAGGCTGTGAGGATGGCCATCTCTGAAAATCGATCAATGACCACAAACACGCAATCATTTTTCATTCTTGGAGGACAGAAAACCAGACATGTAATCCATGGAGATGGATTCTCACAACTTCTAGGGAATAGGAAGAGGGGTGTATAAGCCTTGCTTCTTTATGGATGGCTTGGAAATGGCGTGGGAAGTGAAAGCTCCAATATACTTGCTGACGTCCCGTTGAAGTTTTGACCAATAATTTTTTTTCTGAGGAACAACCATAGTTTTCTCGACGCCAAAATGTCATGCAACCTGACTGTAGTGGTCTTCCCAAATCATCTTTTCACGCTCTCTTGTAGGAACACAAACATGGCTCAGGTGGCATAAGAGTCCATTTTGAATGTGTTATAGGCAAATCCCCCTACGGACAAGTGAATTCCCTCTTGGATCCTAGACTTCTAAGACTAAGAAAGAAAGGTGTTAACTTTGATCACTGACATCCCTTTAAACCTAGCTAAGCTAATCTATAGATAAAAAAAAGAATATGTAGCTTTTTACAATGTTTTTCCTTGCCCAGTCCAAGTTGAGCTCTGATCCTCAATCTCTTCAAAAAGTCCTGCAATCCAATCAAAGACAAAGCATGCTTATTATTCTACTACGATTAGTTTGAAACTAAATATATCCATTAAAGACAATTTCATGTAGGTATACATAATCTTTAAGGAAACAAGCCAAGCACATGTACTAATGAGTACTCAATAGAGATACTTACAGACCTTTGATGAAGCTACAACAACCTCTTCCAGCTCTCCTTGTCTAACCCCTTGCTCAAATGATCCACAAACAAAATGACTATGCTTCACTGATTATCTCCCTTATGAGATCATAAGTTTGATTCCTTCAATGTCTCCCTCCTTATGAGATCATAAGTTAGGTATTTCTCAATTTATCCCACTCCTTCACCATGAGAATGCCTCCTTATATAAGCTTAAAGAGGCCTAACCACCTTAGAGATTATTCAGATAGATTGAGGATCTTTCTCCATTAGTTGTGGATCCTCCCTAAGATCCAGCCTTGACCTCAGATTCAAATCCAACTGATTTCAAAGATAAGGGGGATCTTCCCCTGATTTTCTCAACAACATAATACTCCCCTAGAATGGTGCATAGAGCGTTACAATGCTCCCCCAAAGGAGGGAAAGGAGCGCTATAACTCCCTACTAGTGGGTAGGTGAGAATTGCCCAAGATTTCCTCAAAAACTCCCAGCGCTCCCCTAGAATGGGGTATAGAGTGCTACAATACTCCCCAAAAAGAGGGTAGGGAGAAATAACACTCCCTGCTAGTGGGTAGGGGAGTCCTACCCTTCAAACTTCATTTTTAAGTGTTTTTTCTCAAGGAAAAGGATTTGTACTCTTTGTGAAATGATTTCTCCTTCTTTAACCAGTCTTTGAGGGTGTCTTCAAGTGTTCCTTGTGATGCCATTTGAGACACGACATAGGCAAGATGACAGTATGATGTTTGCAACACTTGGGATACTTGCGGCCAAAATGTAACACTTTTAATGACGACAATAGGTCATCATTGAAGTGAATAATTTGAAAATAAGTGACATTTGTAGATGTACCCAAGAGATGATATGTGGTGGTGAAGTTTGGATCTTGTTGGTAAAGTTGGGGCCACTCCGATCTTTCATGTCCACAGGAATGGAGCACAGTCGTGAGTGCAGCCATAGGAGGCTGACTGAGGTAGTCAACGACATGATTGGATATACCTTTCTTATACTTGATGTTTATATGGAACTGCTACAGGTAGGTGGACCACTTATGATGGAAATCGTTCTTCAATTTACCCTGTGCCTGTATGAACTGCAGAGGCTTGTGATCAGTGTGTATGATCATCTCTTTCCCTAGAATGCAATGTTTCCATTGACGAAAGGATTGTACAATGGAATACATTTCCTTGGGGTATTTCTGGACAATATCGGAGAGTGTCTCACTATGGTATGCCACCGGATGCCCATGCTGAGTGAGAGGTGCACCCACAACATAGTCAGATGCATCAGTATCAATATCGAATGGTTGTTGCAGATTGAGCAAGGAGAGTACTGGAGCTGAGCACAAACAATATGTCAGATCATGTAATGCTCATTTCTTCTCCTTCCCTCACACAAACTTGACCCTACTACCACCCTTGGTCACCTGGTTGAGGGCCCATGCAATATGGGAGAATCCCAACACAAATCATTGATAGAAATTGGTTAGTCCCAAGAAGATTTAAATCTCGGTCAGTGTGGTCGGGGTTGGCCAGTCACGGAAAACTTGGATCTTAGTTGGATCAACATGTACCCCATGCTTATCAACAATGTATCTCAGGTATTGGACCATGTTCATGCCAAAAGAGAATTTTTTCAAGTTGGCATAAAGCTTGTGCTGTTGTAGAGTGCCCAAAACATGTTGAATATGTTTCATGTGCTCTTCCCACATTTTTTTGTATATGAGGATATCATCCAAATATATGACCACAAAGGATTTGGTGAAGGTTCTCAATACATCATCCATCAACCTCATGAAAGTGATTGGTGCATTTGTTAAGCCAAAGGGCATGACTTACCATTTATAGAGACCTTCTTTAGACTTGAAGGTTGTCTTCCAAACATCAATTGGTTCGTTGAGAACCTGGTGGTAGCCAGACTTCAGTTCAATTTTGTTGAAGAACTTTTCCACCTTGAGCTGGTCAAGAAGGTCATCAATTGATCCAGAATGGATGTAGGAGCCAAAATGGGTCTAGGAAGGCCTAAAAATCAAAGTTCTCATAATGCATTCAAAACGGACATGTGTGTAGGTATCGTCGATACAAACCCAACGTAAATTGAACGGGATCAAATACACATCGTATGAGAAAATATCACTGTCTATTCATTTTGTCAAACAGGAAAAAAAAATGATGACTATATAGTCCGTACAGTTATGATGTGGAAATTGAATGTACAGGCTATCTGACCATTCAGTGACGTGGCATATGTGTTAGATGCTAACTGGGTAGGCACGTTGGCAGAAAGGTGGATGGTTCAAATTATGACACATGGCACCACTGCAGGGGTCACACGTGGCACATTCGTACAATTAACGTGGAAAAGTCTATACAGATGTACAACATGTGGCAGTTGAATGGACTAGGGATGACGTGGATAGGTGTTGACATAGCAGGTGGACAGGTGATGATGTGTGTGAATTGTATCTTGACACATCATTTCTATTTGGCAAATGACATGGTGCCATGTGGCACCCTTCCACTGGTTGTTATGGGAAAATGTTTTATGTGACTCCATGGGAGTCGACCCTGTGACCTCTGGTCCGAGCTAATGGTTTGGCAGCGTCGAGATACCAACCCAGCCTCAGTGTTCCTTATTAACCATTTTCATCATATTATATTTAAAGTGAAATGGTTATAATCTGGGTGGAGGGAAGGGTTGGGGCCTAGCCCCAACCCCCAGTTCACCATTTTCCATATGACCTATACCTTAAAACCATGCGCTAACCATTAGCGTGCATGTTATGGAGTTTGTCCTAGCCTCCGATCGCATTATCATATCACCACATGACCCAGACCTCGCACGTAATGGGGTTACCCCTTGGTCGGTCGGGCTAGCCTACCGACTAGGGCACGTAACCAATGGCTATGACCAGGGGCTATAACAGTTGTAGGTGCATGCGGCATAAGAACCAGGCCATATGGCCACGATTATGACCAAGGGTTGGGACCAAAGAGGCTAAGGACCAGCGCACCAATCCAGGGCTACATGGAGGGTGCCTACATGACCAGGAGCTCAGGAACTCAGGGGATGCACCCGAATTAAGACCAAAAGTAGGCTTTTCCACTTTATCATATGATTTTTATTGATTTAAATGATATTGATGGATTTTATCCATTTTTGGAGGATCTGGAGCCCTTTTTGAGGTTGAATCTTGGGGAGAAGTTGGGAGGCTGTTACCAACTTCAAGTATACATAAACCAGAGTTTCTTGAAGCAAATGGGGAGAGATTCAGAATAGTAAAATGCTAAAGAATTGTTGAGCGAAAGTCATTTTTATGCAGGAAATCCGTTGAGGAGAGCAACTTTGCAGGCCATTTCTGGGAGCTTCGTTCATCTATTTTCAGTGCCGTTAGTTTTGTTGGGTTCTTGAGATATACTAGAACACAAATGGATTAGTTTGTAATCCTTTTGGTAATACTATGATGTACTTTTAAATATTTGAACTGAAATAAGAAATCCTCACCCACTGAGACAAAGGCCCAGAGAGGTAGGCGAGATTGACGAACTTTGTTATCAACTTTGTTGTTTATGGTTTGTTGTTTCTTCATGCTTATTTGCATATCTGTATATTTCTTTATGGATTCCATATTTCATCATTAATTCTCCTCTTTCATCAGTTTCCTAAATGGATAACTAATTCATGTTTTAAAACTCAACCATTGTCTTTAAAAGATCTTTTCCAGATCAAGTGGTATCAGAGCTAGTTGACAGTTGGTTTTTGAGTTTGCGTGATTACCAGGGAAAGGCTGAATCATGGTGAAGTCGAGCTTGTTGAAAAAAATACTGAGATTGGATTAAGAAAGATAACTTCTCAAAGTGAGAATATGGCATAGGAAGAGGGACTTTCTCATGATGAGAAAGAGTTTCAAAAAATTTCTTGTCCAGGTTGGAGATGATGAAGTTTCTATATGAGGATTACGTGGAATGAAAGAGACTGATTCTAGGTGAATCTTCAAGGGTCAAAAGTGAAGAAGGAGAGGATCCTCCTCAAATTAATCCACCTCCTTTTTCTGCATCAATTTCTTTGTCTTCAAGTTCAAGTTCCAAATCCACCGCAAGAAAACATTCCCGTAAACATAAACAAGAAATGCCTTTACTTAGGATTGATGTGAAATTTGAATTACCTATGTATGATAGTGAAGTCAATGCACATAGGCTTGATAATTGGGTCATACAAATGGAGGCTTACTGAAGTGTGTGAAAAATTAAGGATGAGGAAACTCAAATAACGTTGGCATGGCTTCATATTGCAGGCATAACACTCATCTGGTGGCAAAGAAAGTTGCAAAATGGCACGCAACAAGTGGGTAATGTATTTCCATCATGAAATTTTTTTATTTCTGCACTTAGAAAGAAATTTTACCCTTTGGGTTATAAATAGAAGGATTTAATTGAATGGAAAGGTCTTAAACTAAGAAAGGGACAAACAATGCAAGAATACACAGATGGATTTCATAAAATGGCATTGATGTTAGATATTCCTTTACATACCCAAGAAACTCTTATGAAGTAGATAGGAGGTTTACCTGCACATATTCGTAACACTGTATTTATGTTTGGACCTACTAATCTTGATGAGGTTTTTGTTCAAGCAACGTACATTAAGGTAGGGAAAACAAGAGTTTGTGTATCAGGGGAATCATCTTGAAGAAAAGAGGACAAAAGGAAGTGGAATGGAAAGAAGGCAAGTTCAGTGGCAAGAAAGGAAGAGAAACCCTCTTCCAAGCATTGCAAGAAAGAAGGACATGATGAGGACCGTTGCTCGAAATTGCATCCTAAGAAGACACTGAAGTGGTTCAAAGAAAGGAAAGGGAGGCAACCAGTTGCAACAACAACATGACCAATAGCCTTGGGATCAGATTCGGGTGATGAATCTAAAGTTTTAGCAGTTGGTTTGGCAGGTAAAATTGGTGATGTATTTGATTCTAGAAGTAAATTGTTTCACATAAGGGTCATAATGAGGCATACTAAGGTCGACATATTGATAGATAATGGATCTCAATATAATTTGATTTCAAAGGAATTGGTTAAACAATTGGGATTAAACACTCAGAAGCATCATAACCCTTACTCAAATGGATAAGAAACAACCACAAATTGCACATAACAAAGAAATGCACATTAAAGTTTGCAATTTCATCTAAGTTTGTGGATGAGGTAACATATGATGTGGTGCCACTCAATGAATGTGGGATGGTTTTAGGTAGTCCTTATTTGTATGATCGCAAATAAATATTCTACAGGAAACATAATCAATCACTTAATCAAAGAAGGAAAATAATATGTGGTACATGCTCATAATTTAAAAGCAAACCAATCTCTTCAAACAATGGACCAATTAAGAAAGGCATATCATGTAATAAAAACACCTATAATTGTTTCAAATCAAGTAATTAATCTTAAGAAATAACATGAGATGATTGTAGAATGGAAGGTCAATCACACTTTGCTTCAAGATAAGCTAATGTCGTGCAAGTATTATAAACATATTAGCTCATTTGCAGTCATACTTCTAATGTTATCATTAGTAATGTTATCAACATGGATGATAGCGACTTTCGTAAGATGTGATAGAGTACAAGTGGCTAACAATATGTTGTCAGTTATTATGATTGTTTTATATTTTATTATGATGAGACAGGTGCACATGACAAAGTTTAAATATAGAGAACAAGTGGGTGACCTATCTCGCACTTGATGACTAGTTAGTATCATTTTGGAGGACCAAAAGGTCTTTAGTGAGGAGGCGTGATCCAGAATGGATCCAAAAGTCAAAATGAGTCGAGGAAGGCCTAAAAATCAAAGTTCTCATAATGGATTCAAAATGTACATGCATGTAGGTCTCGTCGATACAAACCCAACACAACTTGAATGAGATCAAATGGATATCGTACGCGAAAGATATCACAGTCAGTTCGTTTTGTCAAACATGTAAAAAAAATAATGATTGTATAGTTCGTACAATCTGTACAGTGTTGACATGGTAGCTGACTGTACAGGCCATACGACTATATACCGAAATGGCATATGTTTTGGATGTCGACTAGGAAGACACATTGGTAGACAGGTGGACGAGTCTGATTGTGACACATGGAACCACTGCAAAGGTGACACATGGCACGTCCATACAACTAACGTGGCAAGGTCCGTACAGTCGTATGACATGTGGCAACTGACTGGACTAGGGATGACATGGATAGGTGCAGGTTGATAGGTGCTAACGTGTGATAATCATGTCTTGATGCGTCATTTCTGGTTCGAGAGTGGCATGGTGCCATGTGGCCCAGTCTTGGGATTCCATGTGGCACCGCTCCATTGGTGGTTATGGGAAAAATTATTATGTGACTCCACGGTAGTTGACCCCGTGACCTCCAGTCAAAGCTAATGGTTTGGCAGGGTCGGGCTACCAGCCCACCCTCGGTGTTCCTTATTAACCATAGTCTCCATATTCTATTTAAAGTGAAATGGTTATAATTTTGGCGGAGGGAAAGGTTGGGGCATAGCCCCAACCCCCGGTTCAGTGTTTCCCATATGACCTATAATCCAAAAATGTACCCTAACCATTGGTGTTGATGTTATGGATTTTGGCCGAGTCGATCGCACTAGCCCGTCAACCAGGGCACGTAACCAATGGATATGACCAGGGGCTATAACAGTTGCAGACGCATGAGACATAAGAACTAGGCTATATGGCCACGATTGCAACCAAGGGTCAAGACCAAAGGGGATAAGGACCAATGCACTATTCCAGGGCCACATCGAGGGTGCCCACATGACCAGGAGCCTGGGAAATCAGGGGCTACACCCGAATTAAGCCCAAAAGTGGGTTTTTCCACTTTATTATATGATTTTTATTGATTTAATGCCTGATATTGATGGATTTTAGCCATTTTTAGAGGATCTGAAGCCTTTTTTGAGGCCATATCTTGGGGAGAAGTTGGGAGGTTGTTACCCACTTAAATTCTATATAAATCAGAGGTTCTTGAAACCAAGAGGGGAGATTCAGAACATGAAAATGATGAATAATTGTTGAGCCAAAGCCATTTTTGTCCAGGGAAGTCATTGAGGAGAGTACCTTTGCAGGCGATTTCTGGGAGCTTTGTTCATCCGTTTTCAGTGCCGTCAATTTTGTTAGGTTCTTGAGATCTAGTAGAACACAACCAAATAATTTTTTAATCTTTTTGGAAATGTTATGATGTACTTTTAAATCTTTGAACATAAATAAGAAAGCCTCACCCACTAAGACAAAGGCCCAGAGACATAGGCGAGATTGCTAAACTCTATTATCAACATTGTTGTTTATGGTTTGCTATTTCTTCATGCTTATTTGCAGATTTGTATATTGCTTTATGGATACCATATTTCATCATTAATTATCCTCTTTCATCAGTTTCCTGAATGGTTAATTAATTTATGTTTTAAAACTCAACCATTGTCTTTAATAGAGATTCTTTGGATCATCAATCCTAAGAATCGGGTAGTGGTTCCTGACTGTGATTTTTTTTAAGGCTCTATATCAATGCAGAGTCACCAAGTCCCGTACTTATTCTGCACTAGTACAATTGGGCTTCCCCAAGGGGAGGAATTGGGTCTGATGTTCCACTTTTGAAAAAGCTCTTGGATCTGATGCCTGATTTTGTCATTCTCCATCAGTGAGTGCCGCTAGACTGGTTCATTAGTTAGAGGTTCGTCGGGGGTCATATCAATTGGATGCTTGACTTTCTAGTGTTTCAGTACCCCTGTAGGTGAGGCGAAGATGTCTCTGTATTCTTCCACAAACCCGTCCACTTTCTTCTGCTGCAAAGAGAGGCATTGTGTAGAGGCCACATATGTGGCGGCGAACTTATGCTTACTGTCAGCACATATCACAAAGAAGATGAACTTCCTGGTCTCTGAAATGACCTTACTGCATTTCTTAGAAGAGATTAAAGAAATAGAAGTAGGCGGTGCCACCTCTATGATCATGTACAATTCTCTACCCAAAGTAATAATAACTATGCAGGGTCTAGAATTATACACAACATGATTCTTCCACAAATATGGTTTTCCTAAAATAACATCACAAAATTCAAGGGGAGAAATATCAAATAGTACCTCATATTTGAAAGGCTTGATGTCGTAGGGAAGACGAAACTATTGGCTGACACATAGATCTCTTCCTTGATGAAGCCAACCGATGGTGTAGGGTTGCGGGTGTGGTGTTGTTGGAAGGTTCAGCCGCTTGATGAGCTATGCTGAGATCGGGTTCTTTTAACTACTGTTGTTGAAAATGAAATGAATCATAGCCCTGTTGACCCACATCTGGGAGTGAAAGAGGCATTTCCCTTCCTCTAGTTCTTCTCGTTCACTTAGCCAGAATTTGGTGGTAGCGACCATGGCACTAGGTTTAGTATCGATAATCCACTTCTCTCCTTCAGGATTTGAATCGGACTTAGAATCAATCTCTGACTCAGAATCCTTCAGCTCAGCCACGAGGGACTGCTTGAAGTGGCATTCGTTGGTGTTGTGCCAAGGAATTTTATTGTACTCACACCATTTTCCCATGTCCTTCTTCATCTTTTGATTTACCTTCTTATGTTGCGGCTTGGATGGATTGTCCTTAGGGAGACCATATCGACTTGGTCCCTTCATGTGTGGCTTGGGGTAGCCTTTGCATTGCTTTGACTATGAGGGTTTTTCAAATCCAAATTGTCGTCATTTCTGCTTGAATTTATGCTCTCTCTTGACAGCGTATCTATAAGCCGTGCCAAATGAGGCGATGTCCAGGAGCCCCATTTCTGTTTGAATTTATCTATGTAAATCACTGCGGTATTTGAGCACCTGATGACGCTCAGAATCTTTGATACCCAATTTGGTACATAGGGTATGGAAATTATTGGTGAAGTCTAGTATTGTCTGATCCCTTTCTTGACATAGGGTGGTCCATCTGTTGTACTGGTCCTCGTAGCTTCCAACAGGGTAGTACTAGTATTTAATGGCATCCCAGAAGGAATCTCATGTAGGGGCCACCACAAAAATTGCATATTCCTCCATGACCCTTTTCTCAGAGTAAGTATACCACCAGTATTTAACATGGGGAACGACCTTGAGGAGTGAAAATGTGATCTTTTACCTATCAACAAAATTGTGGGCTAAAAAATATCCTTCGAGTAGATTCAACCATTTATTTATAGTATCCACATCTATCAGTGCTTCAAATAATGGAATATAAAAATTCACCTGTACCTTGAAGGGGGTAGCATGGCTTCTTGATGAAAATGCTTCTCCCGTGGGAAACCGTTAAAGGATCTGCGCGAAGTTATCCATCATTTCATTCCTTTGTCACGCGATGGATTGCTCAATCAACATTTTAATAGGATCTCCTACTCCATCATATTTATTTTCATCTCCCATGAGTTGTTGTTGGGCTTGGTGTGACTGATCTGGTAATGGCTCAATTGGTTCGAGTCTCAACTTCTTGTACCGAGACCTTGTCGAGGACATGCATGAAGAAATATAAAAGAAGAGCAGACGACTCTGATACCACTGATCCAGATTTAGGAGCAGAATGAACTGATTAGCTGAATGAATACCATAAACACATATATAGGAAGAATAACACAAATATCCAGTGAAAAATATTTTCTATTAAATAATGAAATAGACTTAAACTGTAAAACTACAGAATTGAAACTTGCTCGAATGGTGCTATCTTTATCTGAGAAGAGATGTGGCTGCTACGTGCATCCGTCTGAGAAGAATGGATTACAATGAGGCTCCATAGGCCCTTTTCATATTACTCATGAATGCCAAAACCCTAGAAATCCAAAAACCTAACCCTAGAAGGTGAAACGCCAAAACTCGTGTTGGCCCTATGCATAAGTTGGTGTAATAAAGTACCTCAACTTCCTAGGGTCGTAACTTTTGCATACAATCATCGTTTTAGGCATGTGATAGCCCATTAGAAAGGTCTTTCAGAGATATACACATTATGTTGTCAAAATTTGAATCTGTCTACAATGTGACTATGACGAGTCAAAAAAACAATGTTCAAGGCCCCAAAACATCCCTGAAAGTAGAACAAGATGTGATGACATGAAAACATACAAAATAATCCAGTTGGATTAGGTGAGAGGCCACCCATATCCACCTAGATAATGTGTGAGGCTTCAGACAACCCCAGAAGTGTAGAACTCACAATCATAAAGCAGTACAAAAAGACATGTTGAATAAAAAACAGACACGAGAAGCCAGTTGGAATAGGTGAGTGGCCACCAATATCGACTTGGATCACATGGCCCTTTGCGGTTCGAGGTGCTAAGGGGGAAGAAGAGTACCCCTAGCATTGGGTGGGAGGTACTGGTGAAGTCTCAACAATTAGTGAGCGAACCAAGAAAGGGAGCTCCATTTTCTGAAGATCAGCTTGGGCTTCGCCACCTTCAGCTATGATATTTTATTAAAAAAAAGTGTAATTGCATTGGGCTTTTAAATGACAATGAGATTTGGTTATATGTTTCTAGTTTTCTTATTCGTCTTATATGTAATAAAAACTACATGAATGTATTCTCCTGGTGCTCGAATGGTAATGAGATCACTGATCGAATGTATTTCCCCTTGGGTTGAATGGTAATGCGATTTGGTTTATGGGTATATATTTCTCATTCACCGCATATGTAAATTAAAAAGGGAGCAAAAACTAGGGATGATTTTAATGATGAAAATTTATTTTAAAATGTAGAAACCTTGGAGAATATTACTAATCCTTCATATGTCAACTATAAATGTTTTGCAATATATTTTTAAAAATATTAAACTTTGTAAGTATTTTATATAGTTTTTATAAAATTTTGGCAATTTTTAAGGTAAAATAATTTTATCCTATAAAATTTGGGTGAATCATTTTTTAAATAAAGAATCTCATTTTTTGGAAAAACCATGAAAAATTAACCCATGAGCTAAATCTAGCCCCTAAAATCCTCCTTGGTGGGAGAAACCATTTTCAAAGCTTGTCGTTCCCTTGAATGTTGAGTATCATAGAAAGAGATTTATCGGCACTTGAGTTAAACTAGAACACCTTAATTGCCATTCCTCTTTACCCTTCGCAGGCTCTCTTCTTAGATTGTTGTTAATAATTATGACCAATACACAACTGAATAAGATTGGGCCTTCGCTGCTGTATGGCCTCTCTTACTTCTGTTGAACCCTTGCCATGAAATCCACGCTTGTAATCTTATTATTCCGCGAGCAACGAAGCTCATGCCCTTAGGCGTGGGTACATTCCAGAATGAATTCTTAGATTCCCAGTGCAGGATCACCTTCCGAGTCGATACCCGGGAACCCTTGGGGTGTACATTGGATACTGCTGCAAATCGTTCAAAAACGCAGATCTATTCTGGAGGATAACCTCAAGATCTCCTTTTCTTCTGTTCATCATTTATGCGTGCTCCAAGCAACATTAATGTCCCTTGTGGGCTCCTTCCATGGTGGCTCGGTGCTCGGATTTTGGTACACGCTGAGCATTGTTGGAATCTCCCCTTCCGAAAATTGGTTTACTAGACGACTGAAGGCGCCATTTCTTTGGCGCGTCTCTACCCGAAAATTTCCCCAGTGATTCACTCAGAAACCGTCCAGAGATCCACACGTTTTGAGTGATTTTATTTAGAGACTTGCATAAGATCCACACAATTTATTCCTCAACGATTCGCTCATAAACTGGCCAGAGATCCACAGGAAAATTTTCCCCAGCGATTCGCTCAGAAACTGGCCTTAGATCCACACGATTTTTTAGTGTTTACCGTTAGAATGTTGCCAGAGATCAAGGAGTCTCCTCCTGTAGGAATTCCCTCCGTCCCGCTTTGGTATTTTTCCTGTCAGCGAACCTTTGGAGCCTTCCCTTCGATAATGACT
>ML788695.1:187719-209567 GCA_009831015.1 Picea engelmannii | reverse complement strand
CTCGTTCGCTTAGCCAGAATTTGGTGGTAGCGACCATGGCACTAGGTTTAGTATCGATAATCCACTTCTCTCCTTCAGGATTTGAATCAGACTTAGAATCAATCTCTGACTCAGAAGCCTTCAGCTCAGCCACGAGGGACTGCTTGAAGTGGCATTCGTTGGTGTTGTGCCAAGGAATTTTATTGTACTCACACCATTTTCCCATGTCCTTCTTCATCTTTGGATTTACCTTCTTATGTTGCGGCTTGGACGGATTGTCCTTAGGGAGACCATATCGACTTGGTCCCTTCATGTGTGGCTTGGGGTAGCCTTTGCATTGCTTTGACTATGAGGGTTTTTCAAATCCAAACTGTCGTCATTTCTGCTTGAATTTATGCTCTCTCTTGACAGCGTATCTATAAGCCGTGCCAAATGAGGCGATGTCCAGGAGCCCCATTTCTGTTTGAACTTATCTATGTAAATCACTGCGGTATTTGAGCACCTGATGACTCTCATAATCTTTGATACCCAATTTGGTACATAGGGTATGGAAATTATTGGTGAAGTCTAGTATTGTTTGATCCCTTTCTTGACATAGGGTGGTCCATCTGTTGTACTGGTCCTCGTAGCTTCCAACAGGGTAGTACTAGTATTTAATGGCATCCCAGAAGGAATCCCATGTAGGGGCCACCACAAAAATTGCATATTCCTCCATGACCCTTTTCTCAGAGTAAGTATACCACCAGTATTTAACATGGGGAACGACCTTGAGGAGTGAAAATGTGATCTTTTACCTATCAACAAAATTCTGGGCTAAAAAATATCCTTCGAGTAGATTCAACCATTTATTTACAGTATCCACATCTATCAGTGCTTCAAATAATGGAATATAAAAATTTACCTGTACCTTGAAAGGGGTAGCATGGCTTCTTGATGAAAATGCTTCTCCCGTGGGAAACCGTTAAAGGATCTGCGCGAAGTTATCCATCATTTCATTCCTTTGTCACGCGATGGATTGCTCAATCAACATTTTAATAGGATCTCCTACTCCATCATCTTTATTTTCATCTCCCATGAGTTGTTGTTGGGCTTGGTGTGACTGATCTGGTAATGGCTCAATTGGTTCGAGTCTCAACTTCTTGTACCCAGACCTTGTCGAGGACATGCATGAAGAAATATAAAAGAAGAGCAGACGACTCTGATACCACTGATCCAGATTTAGGAGCAGAATGAACTGATTAGCTGAATGAATACCATAAACACATATATAGGAAGAATAACAAAAATATCCAGTGAAAAATATTTTCTATTAAATAATGAAATAGACTTAAACTGTAAAACTACAGAATTGAAACTTGCTCGAATGGTGGTATCTTTATCTGAGAAGAGATGTGGCTGCTACGTGCATCCGTCTGAGAAGAATGGATTACAATGAGGCTCCATAGGCCCTTTTCATATTACTCATGAATGCCAAAACCCTAGAAATCCAAAAACCTAACCCTAGAAGGTGAAATGCCAAAACTCGTGTTGGCCCTATGCGTAAGTTGGTGTAATAAAGTACCTCAACTTCCTAGGGTCGTAACTTTTGCATACAATCATCGTTTTAGGCATGTGATAGCCCATTAGAAAGGTCTTTCAGAGATATACACATTATGTTGTCAGAATTTGAATTTGTCTACAATGTGACTATGACGAGTCAAAAAAACAATGTTTAAGGCCCCAAAACATCCCTGAAAGTAGAACAAGATGTGATGACATGAAAACATACAAAATAATCCAGTTGGATTAGGTGAGAGGCCACCCATATCCACCTAGAGAATGTGTGAGGCTTCATACAACCCCAGAAGTGTAGAAATCACAATCATAAAGTAGTACAAAAAGACATGTTGAATAAAAAACAGACACGAGAAGCCAGTTGGAATAGGTGAGTGGCCACCAATATCGATTTGGATCACGTGGCCCTTTGCGGTTCGAGGTGCTAAGGGGGAAGAAGAGTACCCCTAGCATTGGGTGGGAGGTACTGGTGAAGTCTCAACAATTAGAGAGTGAACCAAGAAAGGGAGCTCCATTTTCTGAAGATCAGCTTGGGCTTCGCCACCTTCAGCTACGATATTTTATTCAAAAAAAGTGTAATTGCATTGGGCTTTTAAATGACAATGAGATTTGGTTATATGTTTCTAGTTTTTTTATTCATCTTATATGTAATAAAAACTACATGAATGTATTCTCCTGGTGCTTGAATGGTAATGAGATTTGGTGATATGTGTATAATTTTCTTTTCGCTGTAGTTAAAATAAAAATAAAAAAATAAAACACTGATCGAATGTATTTCCCCTTGGGTTGAATGGTAATGCGATTTGGTTTATGGGTATATATTTCTCATTCACCGCAGATATAAATTAAAAAGGGAGCAAAAACTAGGGATGATTTTAATGATGAAAATTTATTTTAAAATGTAGAA
Source organism: Picea engelmannii (assembly GCA_009831015.1). NCBI lineage: Eukaryota > Viridiplantae > Streptophyta > Pinopsida > Pinales > Pinaceae > Picea > Picea engelmannii. The sequence goes on along the minus strand of ML788695.1, from coordinate 207,127 downwards.
ACCTTCGCGAATATTACTAATCCTTCATATGTCAACTATAAATGTTTTGCAATATATTTTTAAAAATATTAAACTTTGTAAGTATTTTATATAGTTTTTATAAAATTTTGGCAATTTTTAAGGTAAAATAATTTTATCCTATAGAATTTGGGTGAATCATTTTTTAAATAGCGAATCTCATTTTTGAAAAAACCATGAAAAATTAGCCCATGAGCTAAATTTAGCCCCTAAAATCATCCTTGGTGCTAGAAACCATTTTCAAAGCTTGTCGTTCCCTTGAATGTTGAGTATCATAGAAAGAGATTTATCGGCACTTGATTTAAACTAGAACACCTTAATTGCCATTCCTCTTTACCCTTCGCAGGCTCTCTTCTTAGATTGTTGTTAATAATTATGACCAATACACAACTGAATAAAATTGGGCCTTCGCTGCTGTATGGCCTCTCTTACTTCTGTTGAACCCTTGCCATGAAATCCACGCTTGTAATCTTATTATTCCGCGAGCAACGAAGCTCATGCCCTTAGGCGTGGGTACATTCCAGAATGAATTCTTAGATTCCCAGTGCAGGATCACCTTCCGAGTCGATACCCGGGAACCCTTGGGGTGTACATTGGATACTGCTGCAAATCGTTCAAAAACGCAGATCTATTCTGGAGGATAACCTCAAGATCTCCTTTTCTTCTGTTCATCATTTATGCGTGCTCCAAGCAACATTAATGTCCCTTGTGGGCTCCTTCCATGGTGGCTCGGTGCTCGGATTTTGGTACACGCTGAGCATTGTTGGAATCTCCCCTTCCGAAAATTGGTTTACTAGACGACTGAAGGCGCCATTTCTTTGGCGCGTCTCTACCCGAAAATTTCCCCAGTGATTCACTCAGAAACCGTCCAGAGATCCACACGTTTTGAGTGATTTTATTTAGAGACTTGCATAAGATCCACACAATTTATTCCTCAACGATTCGCTCATAAACTGGCCAGAGATCCACAGGAAAATTTTCCCCAGCGATTCGCTCAGAAACTGGCCTTAGATCCACACGATTTTTTAGTGTTTACCGTTAGAATGTTGCCAGAGATCAAGGAGTCTCCTCCTGTAGGAATTCCCTCCGTCCCGCTTTGGTATTTTTCCTGTCAGCGAACCTTTGGAGCCTTCCCTTCGATAATGACTGACAGCGTTATCATAGCACTTGCCAGTCTTAATCTCTGACAGCGTGTACCTGGGATTTTGCCTTGCTAAAGGATAATTTCTCTTCTGCATGGCTCAATGAGAAACTCCACCCTTGAACTTCATTTTTCCTGGATTATAACAGTCATTCTTGGAGTGACAGACTCACCCTCTAACTGATAGAAATGGAGAAAACCTTACTCCTACTTAGGAAAGATTGAATTTCCTTGGGTCCTTATGTTGGGTTGGAAATTTAGTTATCGATACCTCCTTTTTATCGTTCCTTCAAACGATTTATCTTTCCTGAGTCCCTTCGGATGGTAGATAACTTTGAAGTATTGTTAAGGTTAAAGGTTGGATCCTCCTAATCCCTTCTCTCAATTGTAAGTTGACCCCATTTTCTTTTTCATTGATTGAGTGGTTCCCTAATTCCTTAGCTGAATGATCGATCCTTATTCAGGGTATTATTATGCAGTATTTTATTACCTTGATGTTTTTTCTTGACATCTTCATAGAGAGAAATGTGTATTAACCCCTCCTCTTGTGTTTAGGGACTTAGAGGATCATTGGCGTCACCTTGCCGGTGTTGAGGTTGGGACAACGGAAGCCTCTATGGATGGAATTCTCTTAATGCCCTTCGAAAGAGGCTATTTTTTTTTCTTTAGTTATCACTTAAACAATGCGAAGTTTTATTCATGATAAGTAACCCTTCATTAATATAATATTCAGATAAAATAATTATATGTATGTAAGCGCAAGCCCCTAGTCATGGCTCTCGCTATTTAAAATTTTAGGATCTAGAGGTTTCATGGGTAAGTATATTGATCTAAATATATTCTCGGGGTACTAGAATTGGTGATCAATCTCATGCCACTAAATAATATTGATGTATGACTGTTTTAGTAACTCAATTTATCTTGTGCCATTAATTATGTGATTGTATGATTGGTTTCGAATTTGTTTACTTCGCACCATGTAAATAAAATGAATGATTACTTTGCAGCATGGAATAAACCTAAGGATTCTCCTGCGCCTTGAATTTTATGTGGTTATATTATTTGTGCCATGAATGTAATGTTGATGTCAGACTAGTTAAGTAGCTAGACTCATTTGCGCAATGAAATGAGGTTGAGAATATTCTTGCAACATTTAGTATGTTGACGTGTGATTATTTTAAAGTTAGTTTTCTCTTCCGTCATTTATTTGTTGATGTGTAATGATTTAGTGATTGGCTTTATTGTGCCTTGCAATAATGTCGATGTATAAATGATTTAGTGATTAGATAATCTTGCATCTTGAAATTAAACGTTGATGTATGATCGGTTGTGAATTTGCTTAATATTGCGCCTTGAATTTAATCTTGGTATATGATGAGTTATGCAATTGATTACTCTTGAGCCATGTTTAATTGATAATTAGGATTGATTGATTGATCTAATTGATTGTCGACTTGATTAGTTTTAATGGGATTTAGACACCTCCTTGTTCCTCATAACAGTCGCCATCCCTGATACCTTAAGTGGTAAAAATCGATTGGATGAATCCTGGGATTGAGCATTCCTTATGTGTCCTAGAGGTCCTAATCACGCAGAATAAGTTGGGTAGGTAGTTCTTTATTTTTAAACGATATGGTTGATCATTAATAATTTTGTTCAGTTGATCTTATTGTGTTGAATTGTGTCGCTATAGATTATGATTATGTGTTGATCATGTCTCGTTATCATTTAGGTTATTTCCTTGACTTGTGTCATTATTGACTTCGATGATGTGTCGCTTGTAATTATTTTAATTTTTATGTCGTGTTATTTATGCATTTCTATGAATATTGTGTGACGATTCCTTATCCTAATGCAAAAAAAATAAAATTGTACTTCATTTGTTGTCTTAATGGTAGGGTCGTTAGATATGGTATTAGAGAGGGTTCAAACTTGTGACTATGGATCACCACGCCTTCCCATGTATTATAAACTTCATTATTAACTTAGTGCTAATTAAAGTTTTGACCTCTCCACATGCAGTAGTCATGGTTAGGGGACTCTACAAAGATTCACAATGTGGTCCTAGGGGAGGAGGTGTGATGCCTCCAATAGCACCTGCACTAGAGGGGTCTAACCCCACAAGGATAAGAACAAGTCTTGGGTAGGAGTCGATTATTGTAAGGGATGTGGTTGGTGTAACAAGGTATTTACAAAGAATGTCAGAGGCCTTGATTAACCTAATAATAGAGATGAGGTGAGGGGGCCCGTACCTGATGGGGGTTCACAGCATGCTCCATCTAGCAGTGGTAAATTTAATGGAGAACTCGAGATGGTTAAGCTTCCCAAGTTCATGGGTGCCACGAATGGCTCGGTCGTCAAGGCATGGTTGGAGAACATGAAGATGTGCTTCACACTTCGCGATTACACCTCCAACATCAAATTCTGCATGGTGGCATTTCTACTAAAGGGGAGCACTCTTCAATGGTGGAAGATGCCCCTACTGCAACTAAACATGGTCGTCGAAGAACATGTCATGGGAATTGTTCGAGGAGTGGTTCCGTGAGAGGTATTTATTGGAGGAATTCATAGAGCGCCAACTCAATGAGATAAATGCCTTATGACAAGGTGATCACACAGTGTTGGACTATGAGGCTCGATTCATGGAGCTGCTTAGGTATGCTCCACATATGAACGAGGAGAAGCTAAAGGTAAACAAGTCTGTTTGGACTTAGCTTCAACATTCATGCAAAAGTGAGGATCCTAATGCCTAAAACTTTGCATGATGAAATCGAGAATGCCCTCATAGCTAAGGAAGAGCGGACCAACGAGGGTCAGGGTAGGACTCCTGCAAGACTGACTAGACAGACAACCTCAAGTAGGCCAACAACATTGGCTTTGAGGACCCGGAGTAGTGGACCAAGGACCGGATGTTGGACATGTGGAGAGCCAGAGAAGTTGGATCAACATGACACACTATAGTTGGATATTTGGGCAAGGCTCACAGGAATCCTATAACGGTGAATAACCACTATGTTGAGCCCGAGTCCACTGTGCTCAAGAGGTCAATATGAGCATGAATCAAACTTTTAGTATTTGATAGATCCCAGTGCTACCGAGAGATTTATTTCTGGTATAGTGCTGAAAGCATTTACGGTAAAGGAAGTTGAACATGACAAGTTTATATAGGCAAAAAATGGCATTAGGTTCCAAATAGAAGGCTGAAGGAAAGGTTATGATTGTCGCATTAACCTAGGAGATTTTTTAATGAAGTCCGACCTATATGTCATGATCTTAGGATCTTATGACATTATGATCAATATGGACTGGTTGGAATCACATGACGTGATACTCAACTGTAATACAAAGAGGTTCAGTTTGACTGATGATGGGGGATAGAGAAGAGTGATCGTAGGAAGAAATCAGGGAGCGTCCTTGAGGTTTATTTTTTCCTGATAGCTGCAGAAGAGAATGTGTGAGGGATGTAAGTTATATGCAATCGTAGTGTTGGATGACCAAGGCAAGGAGGAAGGATTAGAAAACCCTCCTGTAGTATGAGACCTTGCTAACGTATTTCCAGGAGAGATACCAGGTCGACCGCCTGAAATAAGCATGGAGTTTACCATCGACTTGAAACCTGGAACTGAACCGATAGTGAGAATTCCTTATCGGATGTCAACACCTTAGTTACAGAAGTTGAAAATGAAACAGAAGCAAGTTTTGGACATAGGACTTATACTTCCAAGAGTGTCACCTTGGGGTGTGCCTGTTATTTCATAAGGAAGAAGGATGGGTTGTGGAAACTCTGTATTGACTACCATCAATTGAACAAGGAAACGATCAAGAACGAGTATTTGTTGCCAAGAATAGAGGATTTCTAGAAAAAATAAAGGGCATGAAGGTGTTTTCAAATATCAACTAGAGATCAGGTTATCATCAATTATGAATTAAAGAGGAATATATTTCTAGGACCACATTCAAGATGAGGTTCAAACGCTACAAGTTTGCCATTTTCCCATTGGAACAGACAAACGCCCCGAGGGTATTCATGAGTTTAATGAAAGGGGTGTTCCGAAAATACTTGGAAAATGTGTTCAAGTATTCATTGATGACACATTGATATATATTCTCAGAATATGGAGGAACATGACGAACTTTGCGCTTAGTATTACAATGTTGATGGGAACATAAACTATGGGAAATTATTGAAATTATATCGATGATTCATTGCTTATGGTATGTTATATCTAGTGAAGGAATCATTGTGTATCCAATGATGGTAGAGGATATTATGGAATGACATGTTCCGAAAAACATACTAGGAGTACACAACATTTTGGTTTTGGCAGGATATTACCAACGGTTCGTCGAAGGTTTTTCGAAAATAGCAAATTCGATCATGGAACTGGAAGAAGAAAAACAAGAAGTTTGTATGGACTGAGAAATGCGTGGAATCATTTCGAATGCTCAAGGATATCTTAATGACAATTCCAATACTAAAATTCCCCGACATGGATGAGGACTTCTTGGTATGCACAGATGCATCCAAGGAAGGATTAGACGGAGTCTTGATGCAACATGTTGGCCCTGGGTTATGGAAGGAAGCGAATATTAAGGAAATAAGCTCAAAGTACGAATTGTGCGGAAAGAACATTGACTGAGATTGGGTCGATGTGGCCAAAGAAGCAGAAAGTAAGGAGCGAAGTAAGAGAAAGAGACCCATTGAATGAGAAGACTAAGGAAGACAGATCAGAAAGGAAGATGGATCATGGAGAAATCAGTAAGTGGAAAAATACACAATTAGATGCTTTGGGGCACCTCAGAGGAAAGAAGGAAAGACAAGTTAGCGAAGCCCTGAAAATGCAGGTCAAGTTGACCTAGGGTTTTATACACCTAGGGTTTTGGCACTTTAGGGTTTTGACACCTATGTTTCGGCCTAAGGTTGTCCGAGAGTCATTCTAATGTATAAATAAAGCTAAAGAGGACCTAGGTTGGGTCTGATGATGTAATGAGCGATTATTGTTGTTGAGAGAGAGAGGTATTCTGTTGAGAGAGAGTATGTGTTGTAAGATATTCATATTGGTGCGAAGATCAACCCTACAGCTGGGTGCACAGGGAGGGGAGAGAAAGAGAGAGAGAAGGAGAGAGATCTGCAATCTAAGAGCGAAGATAGAACTGTATGTTTTCCTCTAATATCAAGAAACACAATTATGTGGACGTAGCCCTAGGGAGATGGTGAACCACATATATCTTTTTGTTCTGTGGGATAGATGTCGTGTTCTTTTTCCTTCTGATTACTATGTTATTGCATCATTCTATTAGATCTAGGATATAACTGTGTGGAGTAGGTTTGAGTTGGTAAACGATATCTAAATGTTGTGTTGTTGTTGTTTTGGACCCACTTTGTATTTCGTCTAGTTATAGACCCCTGTGTCCTGAAAACCCCTATTGCTACTTGGGGTGATACTACATCTACTTCACAGGTCTTGCCGAAAGGGACAGTAGTTAGGGCTTGTTGGTGTGCTATTAGAGTTGAACCTTGGGTCTTCCCGTGTGCCAACAAATGGGTCTATTTCTGGGACCGAGATATTCTCGAGGGAATGTCAAGGTGGTTTCCATCAAAGAAAAAGATTCAGAAGTGAATAGAAGAACAAGAAAAAGACTTTGCAGAAACTCAGAACAAGAACCCTAATATTAGTACAGAGTATTGGTTGGGAAGGTATATCTTTACCGATATACATGAGATTTTATTTGGAGGAATTCATAAGGAGCTATACAAGTGGCTATCTAGATTAGTAGATAGCCAGTTTGAAGTCAGACTCAGACCACCTATGGTTTGGATGTCGGTCTTGATCAAGAAGGTCAAGAGAGTTGATAATGTTGTGTCAAGAGAAGTCGATCACTAGTTTGATAGTACCACTGGAGGGTACATTACTGAGTTTTCTATTGACATAGTAGAATCATATAGCCAAGCAGAGACATATCTCTTTAAGGGACCTAGAGGAATTTTTTTACATTTGCTGAAGTTGAAGATCAAGATTTTATTGCATGAGAAGAAAATATAGAAGATACAATAATCGATTGGACTAAATAGATAATGTTCAAGAACTAAGACATTGGCAACGACACAGAATTGGGCACACATGCAATGGGAGATCATTTAGAGAAGTTCCTATGGTGAAATTGTTTGAGAAGAATCATGAAACAACAACACAGGAGGAAGGGTTCTACAGTGGATAAGAATAAGATTTGGTGAACTAGAAACATTTAAAGTCCTCTAGGGAAGAAGAAGGGAAGACTAAAGAACCTCGCCAAGAAGAGTCATAAACTTCACGAACTGCACAGACTATTGAAGTAAGTACTATTACTCTTGTTTTTGTTTTAGCATCATTAATTAGCCAAAGTAACCTAAGTTATCAAAGCACTCAGAGCACTAGTACAAGTGTTTCAGTGCATACTCAGTCAAGAAACCTAGGAAGATCTATGGCAGATGAAATAAGGTTACTCACCTTTAAGGGAGATGGATCAGAAGATCTTGATCAACATTGGTTCTTATGCAAAGCTGTATGGAGTATTAAGAATGTCACTTATGAAGCTGTTAAGAGATCTCACTTAAGTACTACCCTGAGAGACCGCGCACTAAGCTGGTACATGAAATTTGTCCAAGGAGTTTCACAGTCGAAACCACTGAATGACATTAAGACTGCATTGATTAACGAATTCAAGAAACCCAAGTCAGAGTCGTGGTACATTACAGAGATGAAATAAATCAAGCAGAGAGTAGATGAACTTGTTTGGGAGTTTGATCAGAGGTTTAAGACCCTAATAGGTCATTTGAGTTTTCAGATCCCAGATGAATAGAATAAATAATGGTTCATTGTAGCTATCTTGCCACACATCAGAGTCCCACTGATGAAATGGAAGACCGCTTCACAGGTTGAGGCGTTGGAGATATCCATGAAACTAGAATCAACAAGTATGGGAGAGTCCAGCTCAGGTATAAGTCAAATTTTGAGTCAACTAACTAGCTTATCATTGCAGGTCGAAGATATGAAGAAAGATAAGGGAAAAGATAAAAGAGAAGATATATGGTGTAGCAGATCCAGATAAGAGGGACATGACAAGGAGAATTGTCCTCTATTTCATGAGTACTTGGCTTCAGGAGCTTCGAGCCATTTGAAGAAAGTTACTCTACCTTGGTGTGAGGTATGTAGAAATCGACATCGCCCTGGTGAATGTTCTTACATGAAAAAATATGTCCAGACACCTACCAACCTTTACTGTGCATTCTATAAATCTATGGGGCATGATGAGAAATATTGTAGGGATTATGACCTCTTGCATGAAATATCAAGAGACACATATAGAATTCATGGAGAAGTACAACAAGAAGGAAATATTACGCAGTTTAACTCCCTAGGAAGAGGAAACTTCAAACCTCGTGGTGGATTCAGAGGAAGAGGAAGAGGAGGAGGTATGGGTTGAGGTCGAGGTCACATCATTTTTTATAACTGCGCACAGCCAAGACATTTGGAAAGGGACTGTCAAAACCCTTGTACCACTTGAAACTACTGCAACTCATTTGAACACGTTATTGAAGATTTTCCTGTGTTGTTAGCCAAACTTTGGGAGAGACAAGGAGGAAACCCACAAGTACAATTAATCTTAGTAGAAACTTGCGGAGTGGATCCTAGAGTCATTTTTATCACTAGAGGAGGCGCTGCTACATGTGAAGATAGGGTGACTCTAGCAAACACTACAGAAGTATCAGGGGTCAGAAGAGATGCACCGAAGACACGAGAGTTTGATCCGAGGAAAGAAAAGAAGATATTTGAAGAGGCAAGAAGATAATTTGGAGGAGATCAAGTTTCTTCATAAAAGGCACAACCAAAAGTGAGAGGATGTGGGATGCCTCTGGCATTCGATTAGTCTACATCACCGGGAGAAGGAAAAGAGGTAAGAGAGCTTGTTATATTCTTGTATACGTTTGTTGATTTGATTAAGGATGAAAGAGACATACAAGAACTACAACACTTGATCCGACAATATGAACAAGCTAAGGTAGACCCTCTACTGAATAAAGTAGTACATCAAGTATCCAAAAAGAGAAGGACAAATAAGGAACTACACCTTAATGCTCATATTGGAGATTATGATATAGATTATGTGGTCTTTGACTTAGGATCAGAAGTCCATGTTATGATGAAGAAAGCCTGGGAATTGATGGGAAAACCTAAGTTAATTTATTCGCCTATCAAGCTTAGGATGGATAATCAGCAGGAAGTAAGCCCCTTTGTTAGACTGGAGCATTTCCCTGTGGACATCGATGGGGTAAGGACGTTTGTGGACTTTGAGGTGATTGAGATAGTTCATGACAACTGTCCTTATCCTGCATTGTTAGGAATTGATTGGGGTTTCAACAATTCCCCTATTGTTGACTTAAATAAAATAAGAATGATGTTTGAAGGTGATGGCCTTAGGGTCATTGAACCTATGGATCCTGATGAAGTTCGATGATACAGAAAACCCATCAGAGAAGAAGACTGTGCATATGAGATAGATAATATATATAAATTGACAACGAGACAACAAAATTACATTAACCCTACAACAGATGGGAATTTAAGATGGCAAAGTGACAATGCATTCTCATCGGACTCATAAGAATCACTGGAGAATTGGAAGAACAAAATGTATGAAGTTTCTGCACGGAGATGTGCTAGATTGACCAGGGAAGTTCGTTGGATTGGCACAAAAGTAAGCAATATGTCCACATTTGATGGTTTAAATCATTTAGAAACATTCTTATCAATTTTTGAAGAAATTGTACCAATACAACAAAGATTGTGGGAACTGAATGAGGCTTCGAAATAAACATCGACAAGATAGTGGGGGACAAAAAAAAGATAATCGCAGACTGGATGCAATGTCACACTTTGATGGCAATGTGATTTTAGGAACAAGTAGAAGGATGTGAAGTTCGATACATAGGTCAAAGCTGTCCGAAGAACCATGTGCAAGGTTGTGAGGAGGCATGGAGAAAGATTCCTCAAGAATAGTGGGTGCATAAGTTCATCAACACTCTGGACACAACTCTTATCAATTGGTATCTTCAAGAAGAAGTGTGCCTCATCACTTCAGATTGGTATCGTATGACTCTGAACTTTGTAGCTACATTTTTATTTGAAAGCTAGTACCCTTCAATAGATCAAGCTCTACACGTTGTAAGATAGAAATTCTTTGAGGAGGCACCTAAACTCCCTATTGAGAAAGAAGAGGATGAATGGACTACACCTCTTCATAAATTGCAAGGATGTTACAATATCAATGGTGATGAAGATGACGATCCTAGGAATGTGAACATCGCAGAAATAGAAGGACAGAGAGATGTAGAAGGACCCCGAGTCGAACTACCTTTTATTGGACAACCGATCAAAATCAATAAAGTTAATATTGGAATAGAGAAATCACCTAAGATTGCTAATGTTGGAGATTACTAGGAGGATGCCACCATTGAAAACATCACAAAACTACTGCATGAATATCAGGACTTGTTCCCAACCAAGTTCACTGATATGAAGGGAATTAAAGGGCCCATGGGAGAGATGAAGATCCCCTTGAAGCCAGATGTCAAGTCAGTTAAATAAAGACCCTACAGATTGAATCCCAAATATAAGAAGAAAGTGAAGATTGAATTAGACAGGATGTTAGAAGAAAGAATCATAGAACCTGTTGAAGAGTTAGAATGGATTAGCCCTCTAGTGGTACAAGATAAGAAGACATGAGAGATTAGGATTTGTGTAGATTTTAGGAAGCTAAATGATGCATGTTTTCATGACCCACTCTCTACACCTTTCAGAGAACAAGTGTTAGATAATGTAGGAGGTCAGGAAGTTTACTCCTTCACAAATGGATTTTCAAGTTATCACTAGATCAGGATTGCCAAGGAATATTGCCACAAGACCACATTTTCAATAGAATGTGGATCCTAATAGTACACAGTGATGCTTTTTGGATTGAAGAATGCACCAACCATCTTTTCTAGGGTGGTGGTAGAAGCATTCAAGGAGTTTTTACATAAATTTTTGGAACCATATTTTGATGATTGGACTGGTTTTAGTTTATTCCAAAATCATATTGAATGTTTAAGACTAATGTTGGATAAGTGGAGGCAATGTCAGATTTCCCTGAACCTAAAAAAGTGCATCCTCTTTTCACCCTTTGAAGTGCTTCTAGGGAATATTGTGTGTAAGAAGGGGCTATTGGTAGATCCGTCCAATATTGTTATTATTGTTGATATACCCCCCCCCTAATTCAGTCAAACAACTGCGCACTACGCTGGTTCATTAAGGGCTATGCACATATTACAATACCTATGGAGAAGTTATTAAAGAAAAATTGTCAGTTTCAATGGTCAGAATAATGCCAGTAGAGCTTCGACACACTGAAATAGAAAATGGTTACTGCGCCTATTCTAGTTTTCCCAGATTGGAGCAAGGAATTTCATGTGCATGTTGATGCTTCATCTATTGCACTAGGAGTAGTGTTAGCACAACCAAGAGAAAGAGATATTGACCATCTGTTAGCCTTTTCTAGCAGGAAGCTATCTACAGTTGAGATAAACTACACTGCAACTGAGAGAGAAGGTTTAGCCATGGTGTACGTGCTGCAGAAGTTTCGACACTACTTGTTGGGAGGACATTTTAAGATGTTCAATGATCACTCTGCATTGAAATACGTAGTCAACAAGCTAGTGTTGGGGGTAAGAATATGCAGATGGATATTTTTATTCCAGGAATATGACTTTGATATTGTGGTCAATCCAAGAAGAATGAATAAGGGACCTGACCACTTATCTAGGTTGGAACATGGAGAGGAACCTACTAGTTTGGATGATACACTACCAGATGCATAGTTGTTGGCCATCAGGAAGGTTGATGATCACTTCGCTGAGATAGGTCAGTTCATGTCAACAGGAATGACACCTTACATATATATAATCATTTAGAAGAAACAATTGGTAGTTCACGTTGCCAATTTTTCACTTATAGTCGGACAACTATACAATATGGGACCTGATGAAATATTGAGGAGGTGTGTTATGGAGGCAAAAAGACCACTGATTCTGGAAGAAGCACATGAAGGCATCGTAGGAGGACACTATGTCGGAAAAGAAACAACGCAAAATGTTCTTAGAGATGGACTCTGGTGACCTACCTTACATAAAGATGCTAAGGAATACTATAAATCCTGTGATGTATTCCATAGAGTTGGGAAACCTTCCAGAAGAGATGCTATGCCTTTATCACCACAGATTACCTTACATGCATTTGAGAAATGGGTTATTGATTTCATGTGACATATTAACCCACCAAAAAAGAACACGGGAGCTAGATACATCATCATTGAGACATATTATTTGACCAGATGGGCAGAAGCAAGAGCAGTGAAGGAATGTGGTGCAACTACAACTGCACAATTTATATTTGATGATATCATAACCAAGTTTGGATGCCCAAAGACCCTGATGAGTGATCAAGGTACACTCTTTCTTAATAAGACTATCGAAGCTTTGACTCAGGAATTTGAAGTCCACCATCAGAAGAGTACTTCCTACCATCCACAAGCGAATGGGACAGTTGAAGCTTTAAAAAATATTTTGGAGACAACATTGATGAAGATTTGCAGTGTGAACAAGGATGACTGGGATTTGAGAGTAACAACAATGTTATGGGCCTATAGAACCACTTGCAAGAAGCTGACAATGAAAACTCCCTTTAAGTTGGTTTGTGGTCTAGAAGCAGTTGTCCCTATGGAATATTTGGTTCCTAGTCTCATAATTGTAGCATTCATAGATATGGATGACAATGGCATTGTTCAAGAGAGGCTCGTACAATTTGTGGAACTAGAATAAGACAGATTTATTGCAGGATTTCATCAGAAGGTAGAGAAGGGACAAGAAAAGGCCTACCATGATAGACATATCAAGAAGAAAGCCTTTACGCAAGGAAATCTGGTATTGGTATATGACAGAAAGTCCATGAAGCATCCAGGGAAATTCAGAACACATTGGCTTGGTCCATTTGACGTCACCTATGTTACATAAGGAGGAGGTGTGTAGTTGAGGACACTGAATTGAGAGTGGAAGGAAGGTTTAGTGAATGGGAATCGGTTGAAATTTTACTATGACAACCATCTGCCTCACAACTTTCAGTAAAAGAAGAAGGGGACGAGTCTAGGTAATAGGTACAGTTGAAACTGGGTACCAAACACAAAAAAAATAGTCTTCATAGGGAAGAAAGAGACAGAGAAAAAATAACAGGCTACCCCGTGCAGTTTGAAGTCGAAGTAAAACAGAAGGTTCAGACTAGAAGTTCCTTGGGATGAGTCACATGTGAGTTTTGTGGGCTTGTTGGCCCTTGGTTATGGAAGGAAGTGAATATTAAGTAAATAAGCGCGAATTAGGAACTGCGTGGAAAACACATTGACTGATATTGGGTTGAAGTATCGAAAGAAGCATAAAAGAAGGAGAAAAGTAAGAGAAAGAGAGTCATTGAATGAGAAGACCAGGGAAGATAGATCAGAAAGGAAGATGTATCGTGGACAACTCAACAATTGGAAAAATCCACCAATATATGATTTGGAGCACCTCACGGGAAAGAAGGAAAGACATGCTGGTGAAGCCCTAAAAACACAGGTCAAGTTGACCTAGGGTTTTAAACACCTAGGGTTTTAGCATTTTAGTGTCTTAACACCTAGGTTTCTTCCTAATGTTGTCCGAGAGTCATTGTAATGTATAAATAAAGGTTAAGAGCACCTAGGTTGGGTTCAATGATGTAATGAGAGATTATTGTTGTTGAGAGAGATAGGTATTCTGTTGAGAGAGATTATGTGTTGTAAGATATTTAGCTGGGTGAGAAGATCAACCCTAGATTTGGGTGCGCAAGGAGGGGAGAGAAAGAGAGAGAGGAAGAGAGAGATCTGCAAGCTAAGAGCACAAATAGAACTGTATGTTTTCCTATAATATCAAGAAACACAATTCTGTGGATGTATCCCTAGAGAGAGGGTGAACCACTTATATCTTATTGTTCTGTGGGATTGATTTTGTGTTCTTTTGCCTTCTGATTACTTTTTTATTGCATCATTGTGTTAGATATGAGATATGATTGTGCGAATTAGGTTTGAGTTGGTAAACGATATCTGGATGTTGTATTGTGGACCCACTTTGCATTTTCTCTAGTTGTAGGCACCTGTGTCCTGCAACCCCCTATTGGTACTTTGGGTGAGACTGCATCTACTTCGTAGGTGTTTTCAAAAGGGCAAGTAGTTAGGGCTTGTTGGTGCGCTGTTAGAGATGAACCCTGGGTCTGCTCCTGTGCCAACACAAGACGGTCAAGTGATCACTTACCTGTGAAGGAAATTAAGTATGTACAAGGAGAACTATATGACATATGATTTGGAGTTGTTGGCCATTGTAAATTCCATGAGAGTATGGAGACACTACCTGTTTGGATGAAAATTTAAACTAAAAGAAAACCACTGTGGTTTGCAACAGATTTTTACGCAAAGTGACTTGAACACGTGACAACGTCATTGGTCAGAATTTCTTAGCGAATATGATTTTGAGATTAATTACATAAGAGGAACAATGAACAGAGTGGAAGATGCATTGAGTCAGAGACCACACATATTTTCGGTGATACCTCTTCAGACGAATCTTCGAGAAAAGATTCTAACTATACAATTCGACGATGACTAGTATAAAGAGGTTAATGAAATTATTGGACAAGACACCATGATGGTACCAATTTTTAAGGGATATACATCGAACAAAGATGAATTGATGAGGTATAATAACCAGATTTACATACCGCCTAACAAAAAATTGAGAAATTTGATCTTAAGCAAAGCTCATAGAGTAGTATATATGGCTCATCCAGGAGTCACGAAGATGAGGGCAGACCTTCAACCCTTAATCTTTTGGAAGGGATGAAGGAATACATGGTTAGTTATGTGGTGAGGTGTCTAGAATGTTAGTGAGTGAAGGCTGAACATAGACATCTGAATGGATTACTACAACCTCATGTCATTCTAGAATCGAAATGGGAGTCCATTTCGATGGAATTTATTGTTGAATTGTCATTGATGACAAAGAGGCACTACTCGATTTTCATGGTAGTTGAAAATCTCATGAAGATTGCAAATTTTATTCCTTTGCATGCAATGTATCAGGCACTAGACATCGCTATAATTTTTTCAGTGAGATTGTGAGACTTCATGGAGTGCCAAAATGAATCATATCCACAAGAGGATCAGTTCTTACAAGGCTATTTTGGAATATTTCCCAAGAGGCCTTGGCAACCCAACTTAACTCTATTACAACATATCACCTTTACACCAACGGGCAGACAGGAAGAACGAACCAAATTTTGTATTTGTTTTGCATGATTGTTTTCATGTATTTGTTTGAGACATTATGCTAGTGATCTTACACATTTATTGATCCAAGTCCTTGCAACTATTGAATGAGGGTGCACTTAGGGTGGATCCCATATGAATTTTGGACCATATCATTTGATAGCTACGGCATCAAATATTGAATCATGTCAAATTCCACTGGGACAATTATAGTCCACACTCGACTTCCTGGGAGGACACATATTGGTGGAAAATATTTAACAGACAGTGAATGGAATAAGTACAGGAAGAATGTAACAGACGGGCATAAGTAAATATGGCATGAGTACAGGAAGAATGTATAGAGGATTGTTGGCATGTTTTACAGGCAGCGTATACTTGTCATTGATGGCAAGTGCAATAGTGATGATGGCTTGAGTACAACAACGATGATCAGCGGTGCAGTGATAATCGGGGAAGAGAAACAACCGTGTTCGTTGGATCTCTTCCTGAATTCCCAATGGATTTCAGATCTGAATAAGAGCATGCTGAAGAGGTAGGCCCGTAAGGTCTGAGAAGCATTTCTGTTCGTTGGATCCCCTTCAAATTCCTGATAGAACGAGGGTCGTCAGATCTGAATGTAGACAAGAAGAGCGCACTGAAGAGGAGGACATATCTCAGACGTTAGATCCAAGCACAGGACCCGACCATCCTTGGATCAAGGAGAACCTACACACTCTTTAAAGTACAAGGAGAAGTGGGCGTACAAAATTCTGAAAGAAGGAGGACCGTCTATTTACGGGTAGGACACGTGGGGATAGATCGTCAGTTTGTTGACTGAAGAGTCAAAGGAACGATGTTCCCTAACCTCTCGAAATCGTGATTTAATCTCAGCCGTCATATTAAGGTTGAATCTGGACCATTGATTCCAGTCAATGTTAGAGTTTCGGGGATCGAGAGTTGGAGATGTCAAATAATATCATCAACAAGAATGTCAAAATCGCGATATGAAAAATCGCGATTCAATTGCAGCCGTTGAATCAAGATCAGATATGGACTGTTGATCCAACTCCATATCAGAGTTTTATGAATCACGACATGGAGAGACAATAGAAACAATGCAACAAGAATTCCAAAATTGCGATATGCGAAATCCCGATTTAATCGCAACCATTGAATCAAGATTGAATCTGGATCGTTGATTCCAGTCCTTATCAGAGTTTCGTGAATCACAACATCAAGAGAAAAAGAAACAATGCAACAAGAATTTTGAAATTGCGATTTAATCACAACCATTAAATCAAGATTGAATCTGGACCGTTGATCCAAGTCCATTTCGGGGTTTCGAGGATCGAGTGTTGGAGATGTCAAAGAATATTAACATCAAGAATCCTGATATTGCGATATGAGAAATCGCGACATAATTGCAACCGTCGGATCAAGATGTGATCTAAACCGTTGATACGACTCCATTACGGAGTTTCATGGATTGGGTCTTTGAAGTGACAAAAACACTGAACGTCAAGAGTGTCGAAATCGCGATGTGTGAAATCTCGATTGAATATGAACCGTCAGATCAAGATGTGATCTGGACCATTGATCCGACTTATTTACAGAGTTTCGTGGATCAAGATTTGTAAGTGACAAGAACATTGAACATCAGGAATGTCGAAATCGCAATATGCGAAATCGCAGAATGATCTGAACTGTCAGATCAAGTGTTGATCGGAGGGTTACTGTTCTCTCTCACAGTTAACTCCTCAGTTTCAAATCTGTTAGCGAAACAGACTCATGATTTTTGATTAGTTGGGGTTTCATTTGCTGAGACAGTTGTTTTCCTTTTGCCTAAGGAGATGGGAAGTTGAACCACCGTGAGTGTGTATAAAAGAAAATGAGAAAGACAGCGTGAGTTTGGTTGTTCTGTATGAAAAACGAATGAAACTGTAAGAAAGGAAAAATCATAGAATGTGCTGTGTGAGATTGAAAATATGCACAGTGTGAGATGAAACTTAGAGAAGAGTAACAGATGATGAAAAGAGAAGAAGAAGCAGAGAAAAATGACATAACAAGTTGTTGCAGAGAAAACCTGCTAAACAGACAAAGGAAGAGAAGAATAGCAGAACAGTTAGTAGAAGACCAGATTTACAGAACAAAGAAAGAGTGGTAAGAATTGATTTATCTGCATAATTGACTGTTTATTTATTAATACATATTATAGGGAGGTTGGGAGGTGCTTGGGAGGAATGTTGTCCTCATAAGTTCAAGTGAGATCTTGAACAAAGGAAGTTGTAGCTTCCATCTGGTTGCAGCCAGAGAAACCAGGGTGGTAGGGTGGTGCAATGGAGAACTGGTGTTCTCTATTATATAGGATGGAACTTGTGTAACTGGAAGTTGGTGCTTCCATCCAGTTGGTGCTAGAACATTAAGGGAGTTGGTGCTTCCTTCTAGTGGGTGCTAGAGAAACCAGAGAGTTGGTGCTCTCAAGCAAGTTGCAGCTTGTAAAACAAAGGTAGCAGCCTCACTTTGAGTTGGTGCTCAATTATAGATGATGTACAAAACTTAAAAGATTGCCTATCATTTCGAAGAAGAAGAGGTTTTCTCCCTTTATGGGTTTCCTCGTGAAAATCTGTCTCTGTGTATATCTTATGTGTGACTGATGGTCTTTACTTTTACTGTCCATATGTTGTATTCTGTTGATAATCACTTGAAGAGATATTAATAATGTATTAATAGACTTAAATTTTTTTAAGCTCAATTACAATTGATTCACCCCCCCCTCTCAGTTGTATTAGTAATTCCAACAAATGGTATCAGAGGAGGTTCCTTTTATTCAAAGGTAGATCTGTAAGCTTAAACATGACAAGTCATGAAGGGACTTCAGCCTCTAAGCCCCCTCTGTTTGATGGAATGCATTTTTCCTTCTGGAAGATTAGAATGAGAACATATTTAATGGTCTTGGGTGCTAATGTTTGGGATGTAGTAGAGACTGGATATACAAAGCCTGTTGTGCTAGCCTCCAAGGATGATAAGTTAGAGTTTAGTTTTAATGCTAAGGGGATGAATGTTATCTTGAATGGACTTGCTAAAGATGAGTTTGTAAAGGTAATGCATCTTGATACTGCCAAAGCAATGTGTGATAAACTTATTAGCAGTTATGAAGGAAATGAGAAAGTAAAAGATGCCAAATTCAAACCTACAGATTGAAATTTGAACAACTAAAGATGAATGAAGATGAAAAAATTAGCAAGTATTTTTTAAGAGTTGAAGAACTTATAAATTCCATGAAGGGTCTTGGTGAGAAGTTTGATGACTCACTCTTAGTTTAGAAGATTTTAAGATCTCTGCATGATAAATTTAATCCAAAAGTTTCTGCAATAGAAGAATTAAATGATCTTAAAACTCTGTCCATTGATCAACTTCTAGCAACTATAACTGCATATGAAATGAGAATTAACAAAGATAAATACAATACTAGAGAAGCATCTTTTAAAGCAGACAAGAATACTGATTCAGAATTAGATGATATTGAGGCAAAATTTGTGAGAAGGTTAAAGAAAGGGTCAAGAAAATATCAAGGGAAGTTTCCTTTCAAATTCTTTAACTGTGGTAAGATAGGTCATTTTGCATCTAAGTGTCCCCATCAGAAAAAGGACCAGAAATCTGATGATTAAAATAAGTACAGATACAAGAAATATAATAAGAAGAAAAGTTTGGTTGCAAATAATGACAATTCCTCAGAAGACACCGATAGTGACTCATCCTATGAAGATAAGGAAAATGACTTTATGCTTATGGACAAGGAGGATTATGATAATAAAAGCATAGGCAGTGATGATAATGATGAAGAAGATGTGGTTGATTTGGAAGGAGAAC
>ML788695.1:152120-184748 GCA_009831015.1 Picea engelmannii | reverse complement strand
GCTTGTCCCTAGACCTGAAGATAAGAATGTAATAGGTTCCAAATGGGTGTTCAAGAATAAAATGAATGAAAAAGGACAAGTTGTTAGAAATAAAGCCAGATTGGTCTGTAAAGGATATGCACAAGTTGAAGGTCAGGACTTTGATGAAACTTTTGCACCGGTGGAAAGATTGGAAGCTATCATAATGTTTCTTTCTTATTCATGTCATAATAACTTCAAAGTTTATCAGATGGATGTTAAGTAAACATTTCTTAATGGAGATCTAGAGGAAGAAGTATATATGGAGCAATTTGAAGGATTCTCAATGACATATAATCCTAATTATGTTTGTAAGCTGAAGAAGGCCTTATATGGACTAAAACAAGCACCACGAGCTTGGTATTATAGACTGGACAAATTTCTACAAGAAAAAGGGTTCAAGAAAGGTATTGTTGACAATAACCTTTACATTAAGTCTGAAAGTGATAATTTACTAGTTGTTTTGGTTTATGTAGATGATATTATTTTTGGATGTACTAATGAATCATCTATCCAGTGGTTTGCTAATTCTATGCAAACAGAGTTTGAAATGTCCATGATATGAGAACTGTCATATTTCCTTGGCCTACAAGTGAAACAAAGCTCTGCAGGAATTTTTATTTCTCAAGAATTTTTTTTGAAAGAGATGTTGAAGAAATTTCAGATGGAATATTCCTCTACAGTAAGCACACCTATGATGGTTGGTTGTAAGCTGATTAAAGATGATATCTCACCAGATGTTGATCAAAGGACATATTGCTCAATGATAGGCAGTCTTCTGTACATCACAACATCTCATCCTGATATAATGCAAGTTTTTGGAATGGTAGGTCGTTTTCAGTCTGCTCCTAAACAAAGTCATTTGGTAGCTGTCAAAAAGGATATTTAAATACTTGAAAGGAACAATGACTTATGGTTTGTGGTATCCTAGAAATCAGAATTTCTAGTTAACATCTTACTCAGATGCAGACTGGGAAGACTGTGTTGATGAGAGAAAAATCACCAGTGGAGGAGCATTCTTTCTAGGTGACTCATTAGTTGCATGGCTTAGTAAAAAGCAAGGATCAATTTCATTATCCACTACAGAAGTAGAATATATTGTTGCTGCTACTTGCTGCACACAAATTTTATGGATGATACAAACTCTTGCAGATCTGAAGGTAAATTACACTAATCCTATTCCAATTCATTGTGATAACACCAGTGCCATTAGTGTCTCCAAAAATCCTATTCTTCATTCCAAGACTAAGCATATTCCAATAAAGTACCATTTTCTCAGAGAACAAGTTACAAACAGAATTGTTCAGTTGCATTATATTCCTTCCAAAGAACAGATGGCTGATATCTTTACTAAACCATTAGCAGGGAACCCTTTTGGATATCTTCGTAAAAAATTGGGGGTTATAATTACTTGTGTCTAATCTGTTCACCTGGTCATGGGGAGTACTCATTGAATATCTGGTGTATTTCCAAGAATCTTATAGTCGACAGGGGGAGTATGTTTTTGCAACAAGATCAGGAGAAGAATGCTTCTTCTTTGACATTGATGACAAAGGGGGAGAAAAGAGTTCGGGAGGAGAGTCGAGTCTGAATGCATGCAAGTGATTGTATTGCCATCAATGCCAAAGGGGGAGATTGTTGGAAAAAATTTAACAGACAACGAATGGCATAAGTACAGGAAGAATGTAATATACGGGCATAAGTAAAGATGGCATTTGTACAGGAAGAATGTATAGAGGATTGTTGGCATTGTTGGCATGTTTTACAGGCAGCGTATACTTGTCATTGATGGAAAGTGCAGTAGTGATTATGGATTGAGTACAACAGTGATGATCAGTGGTGCAGTGATAATCGGGGAAGAGAAACAACCGTGTTCATTGGATCTCTTCCTGAATTCCCGATGGGCATCAGATCTGAACAAGAGCATGCTGAAGAGGTAGGCCCGTAAGGTCTGAGAAGCATTTATGTTCATTGGATCCCCTTCAAATTCCTGATAGAACGAAGGTCATCATATCTGAATGTATATAAGAAGAGCGCATTGAAGAGGAGGATAGATCTCAGACGTTAGATCCAAGCACAGGACCCAACCATCATTGGATCAAGGAGAACTTGCATGCTCTTTAAAGTACAAGGAGAAGTGGGTGTACAAAATTACGAAAGGAGGACCATCCATTTACGGGTAGGACACGTGGGGATAGATCATCGGTTCTCTGACTCGAGAGTCAAACGAACGATGTTCCCTAACCTTTCGAAATCGTGATATGCGAAATCGTGATTTAATCTCAGCCATAAGATTAAGGTTGAATCTGGACCATTGATTCGAGTCAATGTCGGAGTTTCGAGGATAGAGAGTTGGAGATGTCAAGTAATATCATCAACAAGAATGTTGAAATCGCGATATGAAAAATCGCGATTCAATCGTAGCCATTGAATCAAGATCAGATCTAGACTGTTGATCCAACTCCATATCCAAGTTTCGTGAATCGCGACATGGAGAGACAATAGAAAAAATGCAACAAGAATTCCAAAATTGTGATATGCAAAATCGCGATTTAATTGCAACCATTGAATCAAGATTGAATCTAGACCATTGATTCCAGTCGTTATCAGAGTTTCATGAATCGCAATATCAAGAGGAAAAGAGACAATGCAACAAGAATTCTGAAATCGCGATATGCGAAATCGCGATTTAATCGCAGCCATTGAGGCAAGATTGAATCTGGACCGTTGATCCAAGTCCATTTCAGGGTTTCAAGGATTGAGTGTTGGAGATGTCAAAGAATATTAACATCAAGAAACCCGATATCGCGATATGCAAAATCGCGACGTAATTGCAACCATCATATCAAGATGTGATTTGGACCATTGATATGAATCCATTACGGAGTTTCGTGGATCGAGTCTTTGAAGTGAGAAAAGCACTGAACGTCAAGAGTGTTGAAATCGCGATGTGTGAAATCTCGACTGAATCTGAACCATCAGATCAAGATGTGATCTGGACCGTTGATCCGACTTCTTTACGGAGTTTCATGGATCAGGATTTGTAGGTGACAAGAACATTGAACATCAGGAAGTCAAAATCGCGATATGCAAAATTGCGGAATGATCTGAACCATCAGATCAAGTGTTGATCAGAGGGTTATTGTTCTATCTCATAGTTAACTCCTCAGTTTTGAATCTGTTAGTGAAACAGACTCATGATTGCCGATTAGTTGGTGTTTAAGTTGTTGAGAAAGTTGTCTTCCTTTTTCCTAAGGAGATGGGAAGTTGAACCGTCGTGAGTGTGTATAAAATAAAATGAGACAGATAGCGTGAGGTTGGTTGTTTTATATGAAAAACGAATGAAACTGTAAGAAAGGAAAAATCATAGAATGTGTTGTGTGAGATTGAAAATATGCCATGTGTGAGATGAAACTCAGAGAAGAGTAACAGATGATGAAAAGAGAAGCAGAAGAAGACCAGAATGACAGAACAAGTTGATGCAGAGTAGACCTGTTGAACAGACAAAGGAAGTAGAAGACCAGATTTACAGAACAGAGAAAGAGTGGTAAGAATTGATTTATCTCCATAGTTGACTGTTTATTTATTCATACATATTATAGGGAGGTTGGGAGGTGCTCGGGAGGATTGTTGTCCTTAGAAGTTCAAGTGAGATCTTGAACACAGGAAGTTGTAGTTTCCATCTTGTTGTAGCTAGAGAAACTAGGGTGGCAGGGTGGTGCAAGGTAGAACTAGTGTTCTCTGTTATACATGTTGGAGCCTGTGTAATTGGAAGTTGGTACTCCCATCCAGTTGGTGATGGAACATTAAGGGAGTTGGTGATTCCTTCTAGTGGGTGCTAGAGAAACTAGAGAGTTGGTTCTCTCAAACAAGTTGAAGCTTGTAAAACAAAGGTAGCAACCTCAGTTTGAGTTGATGCTCAATTATAGATGATGTACAGAACTTAAAAGACTGCCTATCATTTCGAAGAAAAAGAGGTTTTCTCTCTTTATGGGTTTCCTCATGAAAATCTGTCTCTGTGTATATCTTATGTGTGACTGATGGTCTTTAATTTTACTGTCCATATGTTGTATTATGTTGATAATCACTTGAAGAGAGATTAATAATGTATTAATAGACTTAAAATTGTTTAAGCTCAATTACAACTGATTCACCCCCCCCTCTTAGTTGTCTTAGTAATTCCAACACATATGATATGGACCAACAATTTCCCTATTTGTTGATAGTTTAGACATATAGATCTTGTCATATGTTTTATTTACTGCATCAATATTTTGTTGATGGATACAGGCTGATGATTAATTTTTAATATGACTCACATAAGGAGTAAAGGGGACATGCACATAGACCATATATTGAGGGACATGTGTGGCAACATCCTTGTCACAACCTACTAGCGCTCTTGTTGTGGCTCGAATTGTAAGTTAATGATTACCTAGTTCGAGAGATCCATGATGTTGTGAGGGTAGACTGATATAGTCGCTCACAAATATTTCTAAGGGGTGCGCAATAAGGCAGGGTTCTTATTCCTTAGAATCCCTTAGTCTCTCACAAGGTCACCTGAATGGAGTGTTGACTCGAAAGGTTGGAAAAATACAAAAACCATTCAAAGTGGAGTGGTAGCCTTGGAGCACAGAGTGTGTCTTGAAGAGAACTTTGTATTATTAAAAAAATTTGAATCAAAGGAAAGAGGCACCCTTGGAGCACGAAGTGTTGGACCATGTTGTCATTGATGCCAATGGTTTAATTGGTTGATGTCAAGTGATTGATTGATGCGAAATGATTGATTGATTGATGTAATGTAATATGTATTGTCGTTGATGAGAATTCATAGATGAAGATGGATCAATGAGTTGTCATTGATATGATGAAGATGGATCAATGAGTTGTCATTGATACATGATAAATATGGATCGATGTGGTTTCATTGGTATATGATGCATTGTTGAAAATTGTATAGATGACTTATTATTGTCTTATCATGATTGATAAGGTTCACAAATGGATAAACTAAAAAGTGGTCCCCTTATGGTGAAATCCCTCATGGGAAGATGCTTTGTGGATTAAATTATCCTAGAATAATGGTTGGAGGACCCATGCTCTCATTATTGTATTATCATGATTGATAAGGTGCACAAATGGATGAAATCCAAAATGGTCCCCTTATGGTGAAAGCCCTCACGGGAAGACACTTTGTGGATTGAGTTATCCTAGAAGAATGGTTGGAGGACCCATGCTTGTATGTGGAATAGTGAGATGAATATCAATGAAATTGTTCGTGAAACTATCCTAGATGGATAGTACTTGTCATGCCATTTCTGGTGGTATGTGGAATGTCACATAACTCCTCATGGTTTGAGAGTTATCGCCTTATGAAGATGAATGACCCACACATGAAGGCTTGAAGCCCCCAAGGTCAAAGAAATCAAAGTGACCTAAAAGAAGAAATCATTATTTAAATGATAAAGTAAAGTGACAAAGTCAAGGTGGATTATTTAAATAATAAAGAGAATTGACAAAATCAATAAATGATAATGTAAGGTGAAAAAATCAAGAAGGAATATTTAAATGATAAAGTATTGGAGAACTTTCTATTTATGGAAAGTGGTTAACCCTAAAATAAGGAAAATAGGTTAAGTGCCATAGAAATGGGTCAATATTATTTAAATGATAAAGTAAAGTGACAAAGTCAAGGTGGATTATTTAAATAATAAATAGAAGTGACAGAATAATGAAATGATAAAGTAAGGTGACAAAATCAAGAAGGAATATTTAAATGATAAAGTATTGAAGTACTTTCTATTTATAGAAAGTGGTTAACCCTAAAATAAGGAAAATAAGTTAAGTGACCTAGAAATGGGATAAATGACCTAAAAATGGGTTAAGTGACCTAGAGGATGAAAGTATAAATAAGATAGCAATGGTCTCTTGTAGATCATCATTTTTGTAGAATAATGGAGAGCTTCTTGTGAGAATATCTTTTGGAGTATTGATGGAGAACTTATTGAGAATTTTTTGTGTGGAACGCTTGAGCATATTGAAGATATATAGGTGAATGAGGTAACCAAAGGGTATCTAAGTGAAATTTCAGAGGGAAGGTGAAGACAAGAGGGTCGAAATTCATGGGAGGATAAATTCTTTTCATGATGCTTTCTAAGGTCTGTTATTTACAAGACATCTCACATTTTTTGCAATAAATTTTTCTATAATGATTCAGACCGTGATATTGATATTCCATTTATGAAACATATCCAATTATATGTGGTAAACAATTCATCTTGTGGGTCGTTGTATTTGTGGAGATACACTCCATGGAAAACATGGTTTGTGGCTAGTCCTGAAACTAGTCTAAAACAGGTGTTTCGGGTAAAAACATCATAACTTCTTCATAACATATTCAAATTAAATGATACTAATTATGTTGGTTATATTATAGTCTTTAGTATTTTTTGCAACAGTTTCAGATCAATTCAACAAATATTCCATGTGGGGAATGCTCTATAAGGTCGCTCTCTAGAATAAGCCAGAATTCAACAAGATATTCCATTTTTGCTATAACTCCTTTTCTGAGAGGTTCCAAGTAGTGACACCTGGAGGAATTGTATAAAACACACTAAATAACATTATGTATCAGAGTCATATCTTTACTCATTATAGGTACAAAGTTCTGATTATTTCAAGTTAAGGTTGTTGACTAATCCAAAACTAGTTCTGGTTGAGACAAGCAGTTTATGAGTTGACACATACATGAGGTGTGAAGTTTATGAATAGTTTAAACATGATTCATTGTTGGTACATATTGATGAGTCATTGTTTATGAATAGTTTAAACATGATTGGTATGTACTTGGTATACGGTTGGATGCACTTCTTTATGGTACAGTTTGATTACAGGTTGTTTGGCAGAGGTTGGTGCATGGTTGATGCACTTGTTTATGGTATAGATTGATATTTGTTTAGGATTGTTGCCTCATCTCAGGGTGTAAGATGAGTCTTGGATTATAGAGTTGGTGCTCTTGTAGAGTTGTACTCTATTCAGTTGTTGTTGAAAAACCCCAAGGATTGTAGTCTGTAATAAAAAGAAAATTGTACATACATCTTGTGTTCTTTGTGTTCCTTGTGGTGATGACTTGTTGATGATATATTGTTGATATATGTTCCTAATATGTGTTGACATTTAACTTGTTATAAATGATAGCAATGAGTAATGGGTTAATGGTGATTGTTAACTAAGGAGTTTTGGGGAAAATATCCCTACATTGTTCACCCCTCCCCCCTCAGTGTAGTCGATGTGTCCAACACGAAGTGCGTCATGAAGGGAACGTCATGGAAATTAAAATTTGAGTCAATGAATCTAGATGGCCTAGAAAACTTTGAGTGAATATTAAACCTTGTAAAAACTTGAGCACTTTCGAATTAATTAATTAAATAAATAATGAATTTAGTAATTGTAACCCCAATCAAAATCTAAGCCTATTCTAGATTTTAAGCCTAAGACTAAGTTCTTGTAAAGAGGCTAAACTATATTTATTAACTCAAATAATTTAGGAAGGAGGTAAATCTAATTAAGAAATTAAGAAAAAGGAAATAAGTCTAAAGAATTAAGATTATACTCATATGTGCAAGAAAATGCCAAAATGGAATTTAATATAAAAAATGAATAAATCATGAAAGAATTGTGGAAAGATAGAAAATAATCTAGAGTCTAGTTAACACTAGTTTATGTAGCAATCGATTCCTATTTTAACTCAACTCAGAATTAGTAAGGCATCAGTCATTAATTGGAAACAAGGGGAATAAAGAGACATCTAAGAGTGTTTTAGGAGCACTTTTCGATGGGTGAGGGAAAATAATTTTTATTAAAATAAAATGTGGATTTAAATGTGGAAATTGAAGAAAGGGTGACAAGTGTACGAGGGAAATAATTCTAAATTATTTTAATTAAAAAGAGAATTAATTGTGCAAGTGTGGAAAAATTCTATAAAAAAAAGGGTTGAGATGCGAAAGGGCCCACACTGGTTGTGGGCAAAGTTATGTTGTAGAAATTTTGGCTAGTTTTACTTGTGAGAGTTGGGATACCCAACTTGATCGAGGGTGGTGGCTCTACCTTGCAAAACGAGCTCAGAGCTACAGGATTCTCGTGTTGGTTGTGCGGGTCCCCTTTGCGGCTCGAGGGGATAAGGGAGAAGACAAGTACCCCTAGCAATGGATTGGAGGTACCGGTGAGGTCTCAACAATTAGTGAGCAGACGAAGAAAGGGAGCACCATTTTCTGAATATCATCTTCGACTTCGATGCCTTCGGTTACGGTATTTTATTAAAAAAAATGGTAATTGCATTGGATTTTTAAATAGTAATGAGATTTGGTCATATGTGTCTAGGTTTCTTACTCGCTTGAATGGTGATAAGAATTGGTTGTATGTGTATAGTTTTGATTTCTCCGCAGATGTAAATTAAAAAGGGAACAAAAACCATTTCCGAACCTTGTCGTTTCCTTGATTGTTGAGTATCATATAAGAAGATTTATCGCATCTGGAGTTAAATTAGAACATCTTACTTGCCATTCCTTTTTCCCCTTCGAAGACTCGCTACTTGTATTGTTGTTAATAATTATGACCAGTACACAACTGAATAAGATTGGGCCTTTACTACAGGTTGTACGCTTTTAATCTTATTATTCTGCGAGAAACGAAGATCATACCCCTAGGCGTGGGTACATTCCAGAATGACTTCTTAGATTCCCAGTGGAGGATCACCTTTCGAATCCATACCCAGGAACCCTTGGTGTGGACATTAGATACTGCTGCAAATCATTCAGAAACGCAGATCTGTTCTGGAGGATGACCCCGCGATCTCTTTTTCCTCTGTTCATCAGTTATGCATACTCCAAGAAGCATTAATGTCCCTCGTGGGATCCTTCCATGGTGTCTTGGAGCGCGGATTTTGGCACACGCTGATCATTGTTGGCATTTCCCCCTCCAAAAATTGGTTTACCAGACGACTGAAGGCACCATTCCTTTGGCGCGTCTCCACCCGAAAATTTCCCCAGTGATTTGCTCAGAAAGCGGCCAGTGATCCACACATTTTGAGCTATTTCATTTAGGGACTTTCTTGAGATCCACACGATTTATTCCTCAGCGATTCGATCATAAACTGGCCAGAGACCCAGACAAAAATTTTCTCGAGCAATTCACTTAGAAACTGGCATGAGATCAACACGATATTTGAGCGTTTACCTTTAGAGTGTTTCCATAGATCAAGGAGTCTCCTCCTATAGCAATTCCCTCCGTCTCTCTTTGGCATTTTCCCTACCAATGAACCTTTGGAGCCTTCCCTTCATTAATGACTGCCAGCGTTATCATAGGACTTGCTAGACTTAATCTCTGACAACGTGTACCTAGGATTTCTCCTTGCTAAACGATAATTTCTCTTCTGCGTGGCCCAACGAGAATCCTGACGCTTGAACTACGTTTTTCCTGGTTTGTAACAACCATTCTTGGAGCGACAGACTCACCCTCTGACTAATAAAGATGGAGAAAACCTCACTCCTACTTAGGGAATATTGAATTTCCTTGGGTCCTTATGTTGGGTTGGCAATTTAGTTATCGACACCTCCTTTTTATCGTTCCTTCAAAGAGTTTAGCTTTCCTTAGTCCCTTCGGATGGTAGATAGCTTTGAAGTCTTTTTAAGGTTAAAGGCTAGATCCTCCTAGTCCCTTCTCTTAATTGTAAGTTGAGCCCCTTTCCTTTTTCATTGATTGAGTGGTTCCCTAATTCCTTAGTTGAATGATCAATCCTTATTCACGGCGTTATTACGTGGTATTTTATTACCTTGATGTTTTTTCTTGACATTTTCATAGAGAGAATTGTGTATTAAACCCTTCTCTTGTGTTTAGGGACTTAGAGGATCATTGATTTACCCTTGTCGGTATTGAGGTTGGCACAACAAAAGCCTGTATGGATGATATTCTCTTAATTCCCTTCGAAGGAGGCTATTTGTTTTCCTTTAGTTATCATTTAAACAATGAGAAGTTTTATTCATGATAAGTAACCCTTCATTAATATAATCTTCGGATAAAATAATTATATGGATGTAAGCACAAGCTCCTAGTCATGGCTCTTGCTATTTAGAATTTTAGGATATAGAGGTTTTGTGGGTAAGAAAATTTATCTGAATATATTGTCGGGGTACTAGAATTGGTGATCAATCTCGCGCTACTCAATAATATTTATGTATGATTGTTTTAGTAACTCTATTTCTCTTGCACCATTAATTATGTGATTGTATGATTGGTTTCCAATTTGTTTACTTCGCGCCATGTAAATAAAATCGATGATTACTTTGCACCATGGAATAAACCTAATTATTCTCTTGTTCCTTGAATTTAATGTAGTTGGATTACTTGTGCCATGAATGTAATGTTATGTCTAACTAGTTATGTAGTTAGACTCCTTTGCACCATGAAATAAGGTTGAGAGGACTCTTGCACCATTAAGTATGTTGACGTATGATTATTTTAAAGTTTGTTTTCTCTTGTGTCATTTATTTGCTGATGTGTAGATGATTAAGTAATTGGATTTATTGCGCCATGGAATCATGCTTATGTGTAATGATTTAGTTATTGTATTTATTGCACCTTGGAATAATGTCAACATATAAACGATTTAGTAATTAGATAATCTTGCGTCTTGAAATTAAACGTTGATGTATGATCGATTGTGAATTTTCTTAATCTTGCGCCTTGAATTTAATGTTGTTATATGACGAGTTATGCAATTGATTACTCTTGCACCATGTTTAATTGATGATTATGATTGATTGATTTATCTAATTGATTGTCGAACTGATTAGTTTTAGCAGGATTTAGACACCTCCTTGTTCATCAGAACAATCGTCATCCCTCAGACTTTAAGTGGTCAAGATCGATCGGATGAATCCTGAGATTGAGCGTTTCTTATGTGTCCTGGATGTCCTAACCATGCAGGATAGGTTTGACGGGTAGTTCTTTACTTTTCAACAATATGGTTGATCATTAATAATTTGCTTCAGTTGATCTTGTTGTGTTGAATTGTGTCACTATCACTTATTATTATGTGTTGATCATGTGTTGTTATCCTTTAGGTTAATGCATTGGCTTGTGTCATTATTGACTTCGATGATGTGTCACTTGTAATTCTTTCAATTTTGATGTCGTGTTGTTTATGCATTGATATGAATATTGTGTGACGATTCGTTATCCTAACGCAAAAAAATAAAATGTACTTCATTTATTGTCGTAACTACAAGGTCGTTATAGTTTTTTACAAACGGTGATGTAACCATGAGACATGGGATGATAAGAAATTCATATAATATGATGATGACTAGGAGGAAGTATTGGATAGAAGAAAAATACTCATGTATCTATTTTGAAAACCATATCACTAAATGAGCAATGGTTGGAAATAAAGAGAGGTTTAACTACATGGAGAGAAGTTGAAGAGGCTAAAAGAAAATAAGAGATCAAGTTAAGGGATGAGGTTAAGGTCAAATAAACCTAGGAAATGTAGGCCATATTATGGCAAGAACATGAACTTTGATGTAAGACATAAGAATAATTATGAAAGAAAGAGAAATAAGATATTGTTCAGAAAGAGTTGGAAGAGTTAGAGAGGAAATGTAAATATTGAGAAGAGAAAAAGAGAATCACAAGAGTAGTTTCAAAAGGAGGACCTAGAAAATACAAAACAAGAAGAAGAATAAAGAAATGGTATTTTTGAGGAGTTAAAAGAAAATAAGAAAATAGAGTAAATAAAGAATGTACAAAAAGAGAATTTGCAATGAGAAATAATAACAAAAATATAGAGTGTTGTTGAGAATGTAGGAAAGCAAACATTATAACCAGAGCATGACACCATATTTCCTATTTTCTTGTGCCAAGAAATTTTTCCTTGCAACGACATGCTATCTAATTTAATTGTCATCCTTGTATCTTTATATTAATGAATTTGTTTATCCTTCACATAATTATTGAACTTTGATTCTAATATTTCGATTATCAAGTTTCCCTTTTCATAATTCAAGGCTAACAATAATCTTGGTGTTCTAAATCCTTCTTGGCTAATGTGAGAAGGAGGTATTTCTTTATATTATTTAGCAAGTTTCTTATTTATGGGCATTTATTTGAAAATGTCAGATTTTTGTTAGGAAATCACAAATTATTTTGAAACTTTTTCTCCTGGAATTCCTGTGTATATGTCCATGTGAACAAAGTCCCTTTTTACTATAAATTAAGTATTTGAAATAATTATTTGTTCCTTGAAAACTGCTCTTTCATCATTTATTCTGTTTGATTCTAAATTGGCATCCAATATCATATTATTGGGTAATGGTTCTTTAATATCCACTTTGAATGGGTCATCTTTTTCTCATATTTTTCTTTGAATTTTTTTTATTCTACGGAGCCTACATTACAAACTCCATTTTTCTTTTTTTCTCATCAATGTCAATTACAATGTTAGAAGTCGATTCAATATTATCTTTGGATGTTACTTTCTACAAATTCATGTCCAAACCCGATGACTATTTTTTTCTTCTATACTTTGTTGAAGTTTGGTCCATGATGTTATGTTTTCTAATCTCTCTATTTATGCATCTTTATGACGGACATATAGTAGATAATTAGAAATTCTTTTGATGCTAGAAATAAAATTACAAGGATCATATTTCCAAGATTTATCTCTGAAAAATTAAAATATTACTAAAGTTTTTCAACAACATCAAATATATCTCTAGTTTTATCTATGAAAGAATAAACCCTTGATGAAAACATAACAATATTTTTTATTTTTTTATTTCTTGAAGTAATATGAATTTAAATGTTTTCTGATGTATTACAGGGAAAACAATCTCAGGTTCAAGAAAACAAAAATCTTGTAAGGATTTAACTCTAAACCATATATCGTTAAAATTGTCTAATTTTAAAAGGTGTGTTGATATCCATACTTCACTTGTAGACTAAGATGCAGAAATTTTATGAATTCATAATACATACTAGAAGAATTCTCTTTATGCACCAACATATATGTTGTGGCCATGACTTTGTCTATAAATGATTTAAACCTCTTTTATTCGAATAATCTCTTTATACTTGAGTACATTCAAAAGATGGAAATATCGTTCGTTATTGATCAATTTTTAGTGATAGAAGTTTAAAATGAGTTGTTTTATGAGAAAATAATATGATATATTAAATATGGTTGATAATTGAAACACATTAATGACTATAACTGAATCAATTGTTTATGAATATTGTTAGATAAATATTTGGCAAAGCTGAATTTAGCTGACTGAGATTAAGAAAAACCCTAAGACACTTTTCCTCCATTGAAATGTCATTATCACAACCCATAGTTAAGCATGTCATTGCTATGATTTCCTTAATTGATTCTTTGAACATTGGAATTTTTAACTCAGGAAAATTTGCATATGTTAATAGCGAGTTCAATTAAAAAACTTTGATTTTGTTACAATGTTAATGAATTAAAACATTTTCACAATTGTTCTTCGTGAATGACTTCTTGATTATCATGTAATAGTAATAACTTTGATATTGAAAATTCTAAAACATGAAACAAAGCATCTTGGCAATCCCTAGTTTTAATAACACTTAATGTAGAATCTTATGATTCAACACACAACTAAACAAACTCACAAGAACCAAATGTTGTTGGGACAATAGCCTATGATAATTCACACTTTCAAACAGGAAAATCGTCTTCTAAATTATTAATATATTTGGAAAAAAATGAATTCTAAATTTATTTGGTAATTTTTTGAGAGAGTTGAGTTTCAAAAATCTTCGAATCTTTATCTAAAAGGATTTTGGAATCTCAACTACTTACAAGTTGTTGTGAAGTTGATTGTTTTCTTATAGGGGGTCATATTTCAAAGTTTCCTTTACTAGTTTTCTATCTCCATTATTCCTTAACACATTTCAACACGATATGCATTTTCTAAGATTTGATATAATACTAATAAAACAAATAACTTATGAAAATAGCCATTGTAGTTTGGAAAATTTGTTGGTATAAATATTTTGTCCTGTCGACTTACTATTGACTTACTTACTGGATGGAATTTTGGTTTTGAAACATTATTTTAACTGCATGCAAAGTGTTTTTTTAATTTGTAATGTTTTCTCTAAGTCAACAAAACCATGATATTTAATTCCCATGAGCACTTTCCACATGGCTTTCTTTGTTGAAATGTTTAAGGTGGAAGTGCAAATAAATGTTTCTAACTACTTACGGTATGTGTGAACGTTAAAGTTGTGGACACACAATGGACAAAAATAGAATGGTCTATGGTACTTTGTAAAATGGTTTTCAATCAATTACTCAAAGTGCCATAAGAAATCGAATTTGAGCAACACGGTTTCTAGTTTACATGGCCGTTGGTGCACCTTAAAAAGCATGAAATTCAAAGTTTTGTAATCAATTATGACCATTGATGATGTTACATTTTCTGTTGTTTGATCCGGCTCTCATATAATTCTACTTTTTCTCCGTTTTAATCAAAATTTTAACTCCATGCCTTTATCAATTTCTTTATATATCCATTTGACAAGTCACCGATGGTTCTAAACTATCACATGTCCACGAAATCTTCTCCTACTCCTATATTACTAATTTTTTTCCACAATCTTTTCAAAAAAATAAATTAAAAATTTCATGTAAAAATGAATATCTAAGATAGAGAAAAAATAGCATCTTAGCTGTTAGGCTACTAAGAGGGGAGTGAATTACTTTGAACACTTTATACCATTTTAATCACAATATATATTATTTCACTTTATCAACACTGTTCAACAATTCATCATTGAAACAACCCTCAATACACGACATAAAGGTAATGATTACAACTAGATAGCATATTATTTTT
The DNA here is from genome assembly GCA_009831015.1 of Picea engelmannii. Taxonomy (NCBI): domain Eukaryota; kingdom Viridiplantae; phylum Streptophyta; class Pinopsida; order Pinales; family Pinaceae; genus Picea; species Picea engelmannii. The sequence continues at coordinate 169,809 of ML788695.1, read as the reverse complement.
TGTGTAAAAAATGTTAACAAAAGATCATTAAGACAATAAATACAATGACATTAATAACATTAATAGGTACTATTTATGTTCATTCTCAACATCATTAATCATATTAACATCAACATCATAAAACGGTTGAGATAGTAGTATCAAGTAGCATTTTAATGAATCTAGCATTTAAAATCATTATCATCATATCATACAAAAGATAGTAAGGACACACAATGTCTAGTGCCCAATCTCACCTTGCAAGGTTAGGACCTTCAAGACACATAATGGACTCTCAAATGCCATGACTCATCCGATCTATTTTGACCATTTAAAATCTCAAATCTTACAACTATTATGAGGAACATAAAAGTATGTATACCCTTAACCTAGTAAACTTTTAAAATTCTAAACTAAGTTAAACTAAAAATACTCTATATTTACAATGGAACAACAATCATTAATAAGAACTAAAGAGAAATTGTCAATAATACCAAGTTCCTATATAATATAACAAAAATATATATATAAGGTTTTCCTATTTACCTTGCTTGTGTTGTGGGAGTGGATTCCAAATAAAAAACTCCATAGCGTATCGTAATTTCATTCGAAGGAAAATTTGTTAATTTAAGCATTAACTACTATTTGATTTCCTTTCATTAATACACAATATTTTATAAATCCTTTATAAAAGTGATTATAATAGAATATTGATATCAAATAACTTAAATGTAACTATGGTTATATGATTCTTAAATAAGACATAACTAGGGGTGCTTAATTCGCGATTCAAGGATAAGATAACTCTCACTCAAATGAAGACGCTAGATGTAATGTGTTAAACCACAATGCAATAGTTCAAGCCTTTGTAAGAGAATACGTGGATGCAATTGATTGCGGTAAATACCAGTTCTACAATCTGATGCACAAGGCAACAAGGAAACAAGTTGCAATGATTGGCTGGTAAGAAATATATGAGACAATGTGTAATATTAGAGCAGTTGTCCTCCATCTTTAATTATATAACGTGAGAGTTCTGCTTCAGTTGAGTTCAAGAAAGTAACCACTTGGATAGTAAATCCTTTTCGGATTTTGAAGGATTACTTAACGAGATCCCTCACAAGGAAGATTTACCCTAGAGTGGAAGTCATTAAATTATGTTATCAGATTAACTGGATAATCCTGAACAATAATGTCTACCATACCAACTGTGCGCAGGCTAAAATTTCCCGATGAGCTCCTCTAAAGGCTAAAATTTCCCGATGAGCTCCTCTAACACTAAGTGTCGAGTGAGTGTCGAGTGGGAAATTCCAGGGATTAAATAACCCATGTGATTGGTACCACGACATTTATAGTTGAAGAAGGACTAAGTAGATACCCTTACCATGTTAGGGTAGGTAAATCCAATTATAAAATTCGCAAGGTTTTCAACAAGTATCAATAACGTTAACCTATAACGGTGATGATTTAAGGAGTTACGCAATATTGTTGCGAACTCAATTTCGAGATTTTTTTTTAAATAACAACTCAACTAAAGGAATTCGATTCCACTACCATAAGTCAAAACATTCAAAACATGATTTTAAATAATCAACAAATTGTAGTAGTTGTAAACAAAAGGAAAAAGAACATACAACACCTCGCATCCGTAACCCTTTTTTTTCGTTCTTTTTGCTTAAATTTTATCATCTTCAACACTTCGGCATAACCAAGTGGAATGATCGTAATAAAAAATCCAATAATCTCAGCTATTAACTTAGTACAACACTCGTTTATAAATCCCATTACGACTGTAGTAAATACGACAAGTGGCAGATAAAGATTTCTTAACTAAAGAATCATAATCAGCGGTCTAACGTCCAAAAGAAATGTTAACATTACGGTTATCGCTCTGGCGCGAATTCTTCAGAGTTTTCTATGATTACAAAGGCGTATACCTATTGATAATGGGCACAATTAATCACCTTTTAATCATAAATTTCAATCTTAGGGTTGGCAATTGAAGATGCTGGCATATTCTTAGTCGTCCTCTATAATCAATGGATGAGATTTTGCTAAATTAACTTCCGCTCATCTATAAAGACGTCCGTTTATGTGATTACTTTTTCACATTTACTAAATAAGATTAAAAAATTACTTGCTCACCACCAGATTGCCACGTTCAGTGATTAAGAGATAATCTATTAAGCTGACCACAATTTACTAAATTATTGTTACTGGGCGGATAAATATAGCCGCGTGGATGTTGGATGCCAATTAAAAAGTTTTACGCGCAGTCATTTTTTTACCGGTTTCAACCTCCAGCCTCCCCTCCGCGCGCGTTTGATGTGTTGGCCACGAGGAGGTTCAGACTGACGGCCTTTCGGCGTTCATTTTTTTTACCGGTTTCAACCTCCAGCCTCCCCTCGCGCGCGTTTGATGTGTTGGCCACGAGGAGGTTCAGACTGACGGCCTTTCGGCGTTCTCAGCCGCAAATTAGCGGCTGTGCTAGTGGTAAAAAATGTCACTATCCTCTATCTCCACGCGGTAGACATTTTCAAACAACCCGAGAAGAATTCGATCCAAGTCTGAATGAAAACTTAAATTCTAGAAATGCTCCTGAATTTGAAATAGCCATTAGTAAGTAAGACTAATTGAGAAGATTTGGCGGAAGTTCAAGATCTAAAATTATTGGGTAAACTCTAACTGGTCAATTTCTTGGAAGTTAAAGGTAGCAGAAACCTAAATATGGATGCAACGAATCTAGAAGTCGATGAGGTAAGTCCCGGTTTCAATTCAAGCAGGTTAGTCCAACCTTCTCCATGAGTTGTAGAGGATGTTATTAAATTAATTATTGCGGGTAGTCTTGGAAAACTTAGATCCATATCCTTGTATACTTGGAAACATATCTCAATCTGATAACGTATATGTCTATCTACAGTAAAATAACATCAATATATCAAAAGAGAAAGTGCATATTGGAAACTTGGCGTAATGTCATGACACTGTTAAAGATTGTAAATCTAACTGTGAACACCTATCACATTAGTATTAAATTCAGAGATTCCCACAAGAACCAATTTCAGATTTCTGAGATGAATAACAGTCGGGTTCCAAAGAATAACGCAGTTATAACACAAATCAATAATTATGGAAGGGTTGAAGGTCACAATGGATTATTAAAAGTTTTCAACATTGTTCTGGTTAATTGATATGCATAGCAGATAATAACAGTCCACATAAGTAAATTCTTCCATCCAGCGTAATTTTTTTCTTTCAATTAAAACTTTTCAAATAGAGATGAAATTTTCAGGAATTCTATAAGAGAAATCCAATACAATCAACCCATCGAATCGAGGTACAATTCAATTGAAGTCTAATGGTTAATATCTATTAATATAATTAAATCAACACCATAATAACAAATATTGAATATTGTAACCAATGAATGTGAACATTGGGATGTTCTTCAATTTGAAGCTTGTGTGCGTCATTCTTTCCCCCCACCTATTAATCCAACGACTTCACGGGTACCTCCCAGTGAATGCTAAGGGAACTTTTCTTCCTCTAGCCTATTAATCTAAGGACTTCACTGGTACCTCTAAGTCAATGCTAGGGGAATTCTTTTCCCCCTATCCCCGAGTTGCAAAGGGATAGCACAAAATTTCCCTTGCAAGGAGAGGCTTCCACCTCTTGCACAAGTTTACAACCCAACTCTCCACAAGTAAACTAGCCAATACAAATTTTAGTGGCATAACATTCATCCAAAAATAGGGTGACTCTATCCTCCTCTCCATTTATTTTATAGGAAAAATTGCATTGACACATGTCTTCTCATGCATAATTAACTAATTTTAATAAATAAATTAAGGATTATTCACCCACACCACATGTCATACTCTCCCCAACTTGCACATGTTAATTCTCTTTTTATTTTAATTAATTAGAAATTTTCACTCACATTCCCCAATTTGTTCCTATTTTTTCTCGTAGTAGTTTCTTAGTTCTCCAATCCGTCATTTATTTTGTCTCCCAACTAAATTTTAGTTTGAGTGTGATTAGAAGTGTTCTTTTAGATAGTATTACTGGTTGATTCACCTAAGATACTAACTCTATGTTGACAAACTATTCTCTCATGATATATATATATATTTTTTTTAATTTCTTTTTATTATTTTCATGGACACTTGTGCATATACCCAAATTTTATTCTTATTTTTTTTTCTAATATTATTAAGTCTAACTTACTTCCCTTAATCAAGTTGAATGTTTTATTTATTTAAAAATCTTAGACTTAGACTATTGTTAGGTTTCTAGTTTAATTTACTAATTAATTGTATGCTCTTTTCTAACAAGGTTTAAGAATTTTTATTTTTATTTTCTAGACCCATAATTTTTATTGACTCACCATTTTGCTTCCGCGGCATTCCCTTCAAGATGCACATTCATGTTCCAAGGGTGTCACTTGCCTTTGACTAGTTTGAAATTTTATCGGACACTTAGAGTCAACACTCCATTGGTCGACCTTATGAGAGGCTAAGGTATTTTATAAGGAATAATGATTTCTCTTTATTGTGTTCCCCTTAGATTTCTTCGTGAGAGAGTGTCTTAGTCTTCCCTCATGACATCATGGACCTTTAGAAACAAAGTAATCATTAACCTTTTATTTAGGTCACAGCGAGAGTGCTAGTAGGATGTGAAAAGGACGTTGCCACACCTCTCCCTCATATATTTGGTTCAGTGTATGACCCCTTTACCTCATCTGTGATTTGGATTAGCAAGCATCACCAAGCTTACATCAATTGACAAAAATAATTTTAATAATCCATATACGTGAGATCCATATAAAATTCATCATCTATGATATATGTGTATAGTTCAAATACTCAAACCAAAATATAAGTCCACTTCTTGATTCAATCCGAAGTCCAAAGAATTTTATTGATGCCATCTACATCATCAACTTGTCACGTTTCCTCCACACTCAAAAAACCTCATAATAATACCTATCAATACATACATCTAGAACAACATATAACTCTCAATGCTCATCACAGTAAAACTCATAATCGAGGCATAAACATATAAACTAAACTGAAAATCATAATGTATCAAGTTTTATACCAGATCACTTGCTCTCAAGTGTCCTCAAAGAATAAGTCAATGCGATAATGTGATCGATGGAACTCGATGTTACAATCATCAATGTATCATTGCATTCAACATATATAGCATACGCATATAAACAACATCACATCAAAATCACATCAAGAACAAAGTACACCATCATTTATGTGTAAACCCAAATGGGAGAAAACCACAAAATGATTTCTTATATATATCAAGAATTCATTCATCGGAACAAGCAATTTCCAAATTCTCCAGCTACAACTGGAAGGAGGCTCCAACCCCCTATTCTCAAGATCCAACTTGAAGGAAGCTACAAATACCTGAATTCTATGGCTCCAACTAGAAGGAGGCTACAACCCGCTAATGCTCAAGCTCCAACCTGAAGGAAACTACAAATACCTAGTTATTCGTCTCCAACTGGAAGGAAGCTAAAAATACATAGTTATTCGGCTCCAACCGGAAGAAGGATAGAACCCCATTTCCTTTCCCAATCTTTCCACCATAAAATATAAGTGTAGACCAAACTGTCACTACCATAATCACTACAACTGTCATTGTCACATAAACATGTAACCTGCCACCGATCAACATGTCCAACCTGTCATTGTCATTGATACTCATCCAGATCCTCTCACATGCATCATATACCAAGTACACCTCTGAACTATATTTCCAACATCACCAACAGATGCCTCTACCAAGCATATAACAAACCATCAACTTGTATCACAACACGTGCATCAACCATGGACCAACACATGTACCATACCAGGCATCAATCGTATACCACAGCCTATATCATCAACATGTACCATCAACTTGTACCATATCATGTATCAATATTGTACCATGTACCATATTGAGTGCCAACCATGTGCAAACCATCCACCAACCATGCACATCAACCATGTACATCAACACCATAATATGTACCAATCATATACCATATAATGTCATACACCATATATGAATAAATCAAGATATGAACCAACAATTTGTCTCAGCAAGTAGACCTCAACCAACATATACCATGCATCCAATTTTGTGCCTCTACTCATGTATCGAAGCTCACAAATACATGCCTCTAGAATGCTCCTCAATATCACCAAGATGAAATCTCATAACACAATATACAAAGCCTTGAGTATCAATCATAAAATGTACCATCAACTTGTACCATATCATGTATCAATATTGTACCATGTACCATATTGAGTTCTAATCATGTGAAAACCATGCACCAACCATGCACATCAACCATGTAAATAAACACCATACTATGTACCAATCATATACCATATCATGCCATACACCATATACCAATAAACCAAGATATGAACTAGCAATGTATCTCACCAAGTAGAACTCAACCAACATGTACCATGCATCCAATTTTGTGCCTCAAGTCATATATAAAATCTCACAAATGCATGCCTCTATCATGCTCCTCAATATCACCAAGATGATTTACCTCATAACACAATATATGAAGCCTCAAATATGTACCATAACATGTAACCAAACCACTCACCTTGATATCCAATAATGCTTCTAATCAATGTACCATAACATCATACTATCGACACCATGCATGTACCATAACACCATAACCATAACCCTTAAAACTTACCTATGATCGTGTAGCTGACCCATTGTACTATAAACTAACCTGTAACTTCTTCCACCATCCTTAGGAACTAGGTACCAATATCTATTCTCACCCTTTCACAAGCTTTTCACATATCCATGTCTTCCTTTACTACAACCCATAGATATATACATTTTTCTCCACTGCATCCTGCATACATTATCTCCCTTATTAAGTGTACCTCGCTTATGCCTCAACAACTATGGTTACTCATAGTTTCTGCAACTCTGAGACTTTCACCTGAGACCTTTCAGAAAAAGTTTGTCACAAACTAGCAAAAGGTTAAACCATAGCATTCACAAGATAGATCTTCAATATAAGTATGTATCTCATTATGAGATACTACTTGAGGTGTTTAAATACATATTCATATTAAGCTCTCTCCTTACATTAGGGATTTCTTGTTGCAACCACTTGACCCTTTCACTAAGACTTGTAACCAATTATGGTCTTCTTGACCACTCTTCGGGGCTTCCAACTTTTTGAGGCCATATCTCCCTAACTACGAGGAACCACGTGGCGTTCCACATATCACCGGAAATGACATAATGAGTATTGTCGATATATGAGTATTTTACCTTTATTTGTGTTGTTATTCATGCCCATATTCCTCAACAAACTTGAGGTTCCATAACCAGACCTATGTGGATTCATGTAGACTTCATCAAATGTATCCATTGCATATGATGACATCAACTAACTCACAATAAAACTCGATCATACAGATGATAAACAAATTTATAACAATCTCATCCACATCTCTAGGGATTCCATAGTTATCCAAGGGTTGACATCAATATTTAAGGGCTGATATCAATCTCCAAAATCTCTCTCCAAGGGTTCACATCAATGACAACCAATTGTCCAACATTCTACCCCTTTTGCATTGATGGCAACACTTAGAGATGAAAATGCTCATGCTCATGCTCACCTATGATCATCGTGCCTCATTAGTGTTTCTATATTCCCCCCTTTGACATCAATGTAAAAGGATATATTCCCTTAGGGATGCTCTCCATGTATTCATGTCTCTGTTATTTCTCTTCCTCATTGACCAACTGTTAACTCCACATGTTGATATGTCTCCTCCTGACATTGTACCTTCTTCAACCAATCATGGGAAAGAGAATATCTCCCCCTGTGGGTATGTGTCCCTATATGTATGTTACTGATCTTCCTTTTTGGATTTATTTATTTGATTATTTCTCTTCATTTGACTTCTCTGTAAGATATTGTGTATATCAATGTAAGGCTACCTGTATATGTTTCCTTTCCTCACTTCGAGTGATTCTTATTGTCCATTGGTGCTTCTTCTTGAAATTCACTGACATATATAAAAACATTCATTACTTGATTTATTCAATCACTTGTCATGTTCACTTGACAACACTATTCAATGATTTCCATTTGATGATATATATTCTATTGACATTTTCTCTTTTCTTGTTCTTTTGTGCCTTTTACTGATTTTATTTTCTGTGACTAACTGATTCCATCGATTCCAATTGTAAATATGTTACTATTCATATGACATGTGTTTCTTATACCTCCTAAGAAATAATGAATCCATCTTTGTCCATATGTCACAAACTCTTCATAACCCTTCTACTCAATTGTCCAAAATGTTGACCCATCTATCATTGAACTATAATGAAGGATTCACCTGAATATGCTATAATTGATAATCACATGTTCCTATTTATCCGATTGAATAAAATATGTCCATTCATCTGATCTATCTGCTCATCAAAATATGCATGTCTGGAACAACTTGTGCTGAAGATATCCCTTCCTGAATATATATGTTCAATACAATCACAAACATATGCATGTGTAACTGCCAAATGATACCTGTGTGGGAATACTACTTCTCAATCGATCAATCAATATCTCATTCTATACTTCTGCTACATAATTGCTTTGAATATGTCTCTACAAATACTTCAAATTTACTTGAAGGATGGTTCTTTGATCTGTAATATCTACTGCATTGAATCCCCATGTTTAACATTCATGTTCACTCGGAGTCTCCAAGCCTGGTGGCTAAGAAAAATAACCGCTCTAATGCAGAGTAATCTTCGTCTTCATCTGTAGACTCATCATCTCTTTGAATTATGACTTCTTTCTTTCTACTTGTGTATTTATCTTTCTCTCGTACTATTTCCAATCCCGAGAGTATGACTTATGGGTTTCCTTCATTTATTTGATCTTTCTTTACCTGTTCTTGTTTTATTTTCCACACTTTCTTATATCCGATATCAATTTTCTCTTTCATATAAGTAGCCATCATGCTTCTATAATCACGAGCTATGTGATAATAATTACGAAATTTGTAACATTTAATATTATGTGGAGCTGCATAAGTATTTCTTGTTTGAACATTTCTTCCATAATCCCAGTAATTAGCTACTTTATGTTGAGAGTTAGTGCAATAAAAACAATGACCATAAAAGAAATTTACATACTTGGGAGTGAATGGTATTATTTTTGGTGTAGTCCTTCTTAATTCCTTCCTTGGATGATCATGATCATGATTGAAGCTTCTTTGTGGCTTGAATGTGGAGGATCTTCTTGAAGATGCATCTCTTTCATTTTTCTTTGATTTTGGCTGACCATGGCTCCTTCCCTTGGGTACTTCTGCATAACTTTTACACTTTTGATCATTATTCTTTTCTGGAAACTTAGAGTGTTTCACTTCAACATTCTCTAGTTATGATGTGGATGTTTTTGTCTTCTCATCATTCTTGATGACTTTTATTCTCAATGTAAAAAATGATTCTTCAAGCTTCTCAACCTCTTCCTCTTTCTTCAACATTCGAGTCTTCATGACTTCTTTCGTCCTCTTTTCTTCTTCAAGTTTGATCTTCAAGGAGATGATTTATTTTTCAAGTCTTTTCTCTTCTTGACCAAATTATTCTTCAAGTTGATTTAAGTCGTGATTTCTTTCCTTAGGATGATATGTTAATATCTTCTCTCTCTTGTATGCTTCTTCCTTTAGTGTTGTTATTTTGATTTCCAAACACTGCTTCTGATCCTCAAGAGTTTCTTCAATCGTTCTAGCTTCTTCTAGCTGACCCTTTAACATCATGATTGTTTTCTAGACTTCTCTGGAGTTGGCATTATGAGATTCTTATTTATTCAACATCTAATTCCTCATGACTTCTTCTGTTTGTTTTAATTATTCAAGTTGGATATTCAATGTGATTATTTTATCTTCAAGTTCTCTTTCTCGTTGACTAAATTATACTTCATGATTCTTTTCCTTTTCAATCTTAGGGTTGTCTTCTATTTCATTGGGATTTTTTGTCTCATCACTTTAAATTCAAATAAGGGAATTCAATTTCAACATGTTCGCGCTCTTCACAATTAAAGGAAAATAACTCATGTATGTTGTTTTGTCTGACATGATGAGCATCTTACCTCTATTTTTGTACTTGCATCTTCTTTAGCATTATCTAGCTTTGTGATGGAAGATTCCTCAAAGTAGAGATTATGCATCTTATCCCAAATTTATTTAGTTGATAAACATTGTCCCACATTTTCCTTTACTGAATCAAGTAATCCTTCCATTATAAAATCCAATGTTATTTTGTTGTTCCTTTTCAATTCCTTCATGGCCGTAGTTTTTGGTTTCTTTGTAGCATTTTATCATGTATCAACTGACTTCCAAACATAATATCCATGTTCCCCTAAAAAAAAATTCATTATGTTACTCCCCATATCATACTTTTGACCTTTTTGACCATCGAATTGTGGTATATCATTTCTATACAAATTGTTTCTCTCCATGATCTTCCTTCCAATGGTTAAATTATTTCCTGAAGGAACCCACTCTAATACCAATTGTTGGAATACAAAGAGGGGGAGGTGAATCAGTATGAGCAATTTATACCACTTTTAACCACAATATATATTCTTTCACTTTATCAACAATGTTCAACAATTTACCATCAATGTATCATTGCATTCAATATATATCATAAGAATATAACTAACATCACATCAAGAAAAAAATACACCACTATTTATGTGGAAACCCAAATTGGATAAAACCAAAGAATGATTTCTTATATATATCAATAATTTATTCATAGGAAGCATCAAATTCCAAATTCTCCAGCTACAACTGAAAGGAGGCTCTAACCCCCTATTTTTAGGCTCCAACCTAAAGGAATCTACAACTAGTTGAATTATCTGGCTCCAACTAGAAGGAGTCTACAACCCCCTAATTCTCAAGCTCCAACCTGAAGGATGCTACAAATCCCTTATTCTATGGCTCCAACAGGAAGAAGGATACAATCCCCTTTCCTTTCCCTTTCCTTCCACCCTGAAATATAAGTGTAGAACGAATTGTCACTACCACAATCATGGCTACTATCACTGTCACGTCAACATGTAACCTATCACATCAACCTGTCCAACTTGCCATTGTCACTGATCGACCTATCCAACCTGTCATTATCACTGATATGCAAATAGATCCTCTCACATGGATCATATACCAAGGGAACCTCTAAAATAGATGCCCAACATCACCAACACGTGCATCTACCAATAATGTACCAAACCATCAACTTGAATCACAACACATGCATCAACCATGCAATGACACATGTATCATACCAATAATCATCCATATACCACAACTTGTATCATTAACCTATACAATCAACTTGTACCATATCATGTATCAATATTGTACCAATCCTATACCATGTACCAGATTGAGTGCCAACCATGTTCCAACCATGCACCAACCATACACATCAACCATGTACATCAACACCATACTATGTACCAATCATATACCATATCATGCCATACACTATATACCAATAAAACAAGATATGAACCAACAATGCGTCTCACCAAGTATACCTCAACCAACATGCTCCATGCATCCAATGATGTGCCTCAATTCATATGTCAAATCCCAAAAATTCATGCCTCTAGCATACTCCTCAATATCACCAATATGCAACCTCACAACACAATATACCAAAACTCAAGTATGCACCATAACATGTAACCAAATCATGCACCTTGATAAGAAATAATACTTCTAATCAATTTACCATAACATCATATTATCATAACCATGAATGTACCATAACACCATAACCATAATTGTTAAAACTTACCTCTCAGCCTGTAGCTGACCTCTTGTATTGTAAATTGTCTTGTAACTTCTTCCATAGTCCTTAACAACTGGGTACCAACATATATTCTCACCCTTTCACAAGATTTTCACATATCCATGATTTATTTTCCTACAATCTTCCAATATCCATGCTTCTCTCCACTAAATCCTGCGTACATCTGTGCCCTTATGACCTTGAACTCATGGATTCCTCAGATACTAGAGTTACTCACAGTTGCAACTCCAAGACTTTCACCTTCAAACTTTCAGAAAAATGTCATCACAAACTAGCGAAAAGATAAACCATAACATTCACAAGATAGATCTTCAATATAAGTATGTATTATTTATGAGAGAATCGTTGAAGTGTTTATATACATTTTCATAGTAACCTCTCTCCTTACTTTAGGGATTTCTTGTTGCAAAAACTTTACCCTTTGACTAAGACTTGTAACCAACTAGGGGCTCTCAACCACTCTTCGGGGCTTCCAACTTTACAAGGCCATATTTCCCTAACCATGAGGAATCATGTGGCATTCCACATATAACTGGAAATGACACGATGATATTTATCCATATATGAGTATCTTACTTGAATTTGTACTATCCTTCATGTCCATATTCCTCAACAAACTTCAGGTTCCATAACCACACCTCCAAGGCTTCATGTAGACTTCATCAAATGTATACATTACATATGATGACATCAACTAACTCACAATAAAACTCAATCATACAAATGATAACCAACTATCCAAAGATCACATCCACATATCTGGGGCTCTAGGCTTCCCCAAGGGTTGACATCAATCTCTAATGGTTGACATCAATCTCTAAGATCACTCTCCAAGGGTTGATACCAATGAAAACCAATAGTTCAACATTAGTTCAAATCCTAGTGAATGTTTTCCACCATTGATTAATAACCATATAGTGATGTCTAATTTATTCTCCTAAGAAGGATAATAACTATTATACCGACCACGTATGGAAATAAATTCAACATGTATCACATTTTCTATCGGTTAAACTGCAATTGAGAAATAATGACCTGAAAGGGCATTGTGATAAATAGTTTGTAAATGAACTATAATGAATAAAATTAATTATTATGAATAAAATCAGTAATTTTATACTTCTCTAGATTTAAATCGATATGATCATCATTACACTTGTATAAAAAACCAACATAATTTTCTTATTTGCATCTTGTTTATTTGGATCGTTGCAGTAAATCTAGATGATTATACTTGGTTCATGGAAGTATCTAAGACAGTACTGGTAATAAAAATACATTGATCAAGATCAACTTAATTTGGAAACTGTTGAAACCTGTTATGTTGCAACTCATGACATCCTAGAGATATTTGTAGTTTCCTACAACTCACGAATCCTTGAATCTAGATTTCCTACTATGCCTACTAGTCTTATGGCTAGTTATCTTGGAGAATGAACAAAGAATATGAGGATGTCTATCCATAATCTCCAAAAAGAGAAAAATAATTGTACTTGTCAAAAATTCGAAGAGACAAGAAAAAATGTCAATTACGAAGAGAATGAAGGTTATGATTGAAGAAAAGCTTGATATAATTATGCAAGACATAGTTGAAATCAAATTGGAAATTCATATAATGAGATGTATTTATTGTCAAGTAGAGCTTAATAGCTCTATTGATCCTAAACGATATAGTCTTTTCATTAAAAATTTAGTTCTAATTATTAATGATTAAAAATAATTTTGTCCAAACTCTTAAAGTACTCATTTGTTTATTTTCAAGGTCAAAAATATATCCATACCATTTTTTCTTTTTGAAACAACATTATTCTTGTTTTAATCAACATGTTTCTTTGTTTTCATTTTATATGACCTATCTTTTTTTCCAATTTACAATTTTTTTTTAATTGCAAATGAAATGAATAGAAGATACATAGAGTATTTATTTAAAATATTAGTAACCAATACTTTTATTTTTCATATCCTTAGCAGTACTAAAGTTTCAAGAATTTTAACATCTTCTTAATTATTAACATTAATTTATCCTTCAATTTAAGATTTTAATTCAATTCTAAAATAATTTATTTTTTATAAAAATATGAAATTAAGGAATTCTATATAAAGTTATTTAATATAATTTTAAAATTATGTTTTAAAATTCTCTCTTTAACCTATTTTAAAGCAATTTTTGGATATTAAAAATTATAAATAAAGATAATTATAAACAAGTTATATTTCTTTTGAATATTTCTCCACGATCCATGACTATCTATACTTCTGATGCAGTCATTCTTGTATCACAAAACTTAGTCTATTGTCATAGCACTAGATAATTTCCTTTTTCCTTTTTTTCTAATATAAATTTATTTTCAACATAATGAGAGAAAAAAAATAATTTATACTATAAGAAAATAATTACTATGTTGAGAAAATAATATTAACATAATAATTTACTCCAAAATACACATTTCAAACACTTCAATTAACTAAATTGAAATATAAAATATTTTTCAAGGACATGCAATCTTCGCTTAATTTGAAGTATAAAGATTCTTCAAATAGATGCAACTTACTCAATTCATTTTCAAAAAGTCAAAGTTAATATTAAAAAAATTATAATTTAAATAAAATTATATTTATTAATTTCTTAATAAAATAATACTTATCTATATAAATTTTTTCAAAAATTTTCTTGTAATATTTGATTGTGCAAAATAAAATACTTAATCTATATATTTATAATTTTAAGAAAACTTTTCAATAACAATAACAAAAACAATAAATACTAAAACATGTCAAATAAGTAAGTTTCTTTTGAAATTGTTATTTCAATTAAAAAAAAATTAAGAATCTAAAAAAAATAACACATATCATATGAATGATATTTTACAATCTCATAAAAATATTAGTGCATTAGAAAATTAAAAGTTGTCATATACTTAAACAATACAAAGCCCAAATATAAAATAAAAAACAAATTGATTTTCAAAATTTGTAAATGCTTAACCTTATTTATATAAAAAGGAGTATACAAATTTACAGCTCTTTAACTTTTCAAAGGGGCTAGTAAAACATCATAACATCTCATGGAAAATTGACACGAATATCTTACAATATATTACAATGTAAAACATTAGAACTTTTCCAGAAATTGCATTTTTTGATATACTATAATTGGCCCATTCTTAACAAAAACTAAAATATTACATATGTTTTTGCCCACTCAAGAATGACAAAGATTCCCCAAAAAAATCATTTATATAATATTTCCTCAAACAAGACATCTTCTAAATGAAAATGCACTATGCCATGGTTCAATTCATTAGAGTAGAGCATCATCCCACTCAAAGTTCTCATTTTTGGCCATGTCATGGATGAGAAAAAAGTACATGTCATGGGTGAGAAAAAAGTACAATTTTGTAGAAGTTAGATGCATATTGAACTTCGAAAACATTATTTCTGGTCATGTCATCGAGAAGCAACAGATACAACTCTGTGTAAGTTGATGCAAACTTCCATTAGCACGCATTATTTTTTGTCATGCATTACATAAATAAAAGAAGCAAATTTCACTTAGGAAGCAAAATCTCTTCTCGTTTCATCCCAATAGAAAAACCTACAAAACGAAGGATTAGTTAGAACAATCTTTCATGTCATTTATCAATAAATAAAGTTAATAATTAAACTTTTTGTGATTATAAATGGACTTTTTCGCTTTACCTTTCTCTTTTCATCCTATATGTAGTTCTAGATTGTCGTCGTTTAGTGTAAATTTACTCTGCACTCGAAATTCACGTAGCATATGAATAATTCTCATAATTTTTTAAAGATGTTCATATGACATTTGCGATAGATCAGGGAGTAGGTTCTGAAATATAGGATTTCTAATGATGTACGTTCTACAATATAGGATTTCTAATCATGCATTGTACAGTGGTTTTCTTCATGTTTATGATCATTCTATTTAGACATTGTCGATAAATAAATGGGCATTCCCTATCGCATTTTGTATATTCAATCGTTCCATCATTTATCATTTATCAATGATGGATGCACTGGTAGGAAAATTACAGATTGCACAAACAGGTTCAAAAGGTGTTGAATATACATTTGTTTCTTTCAACTGACCTTCAACCTATAGCACATCACGAATGAATAATAAATTCAGCTATGTTTATAAATAGTCATGTTTTTGAAATTTGTATATGCACTTGTATACTCACAACAGTTGTTGATGCAATTATTTTTTCCAGTACAGCTTTTAGTCTTAACTCTATTATAAATGTGGACGGTATTCTAAGGAATATGTTATATTTCATATCTTTTCTCTTTGTTATGTTGTTCAGAAACATTATTGGAAATTTAACTTACTGTAATTGCTGTTCCATTGAAATTAGGAAATATTTAATTTTTTCAGATAACAGCAGTTGTTACATAAATTTTTATCATGGTTATCTAATCTGATATAAAACATAACAGCATTTAAAAGTAAATAAAAACATTGATTACCAAAATCCTTATCATTTATTTGTTATCATTTGATTTTCAATATTTTATGTATAGAATATATTTCACCCCCAACAGGTTTAGCAAATGCAACAACACCCACGATTGTTCCAATTGTATAGACATCTGTATATTCTGCAACTTGTTTGATTGTTGTATCTGGAATGTAATTGTATTCTTTGCAAACCGTGGTCACTATTTCAACGATACTTGCTTCATATATTGATATAATACGATCACATTCACCATCATCATAATTATATTTTGGTGTAATTTTAAAAATTGTGATCGGTATTCCATTTCCATTGCCAGCTAAAATAAACCGTGGTCACTATTTCAACGATACTTGTTTCATATATTGATATAATACGATCGCATTCACCATCATCATAATTATATTTTGGTGTAATTTTAAAAATTGTGATCCGTATTCCATTTCCATTGCCAGCTAAAATATTTTGTTGATGATTTTTAATAAGGTGCATGGAAACAGTCAATGTCACTGTCATTATGCCCTTATCATCTGTCATGTGAACACACAAAATTTGAAGTGTTCTATTTTCCTTGTACAAATATATAATATATATTATATGTGGCTATTATATCACTAATAAATACTTCCAATAAATACTTCCAATTCTATGATTAGATTTTCTGCATAAAATAAATAACATATATAAGGCTATATACATTTTTATATTACTTTACAAGTTAAGTGAATCCTATTGATAATACTTTCATATACATACATTTTATATTGTTATTCGATGTTGTTTATTAACATTTTCTTGTGCTTAATGCTATTTCTTTTGGATTATAAATAGTAATTGTATATGACATTTTTATTTTAACTACCCCATAATAAAATAAATAAGCATATTTGATCTGCAACTTTAATAGAAAGATATTTAATAGATATTTACCATTTTGTTTGTGATTGTTGGATTGTTTGAGATTTTAAATATAATAATATAAATACATGAAATTGAAATATGTAAAAACTTATGTTAATAAAAAATACACAATATCTTGAATATAATAAAAGAAAGAGATAAAAATGTCACTAATAATTTATGATAATAAAAAACAATATTGTCAAAAACAGTTTGTTAAGTAATCTATAAAAAAATAAAAAATTGAAAAATTTCATATAGTTCATGACTATTAAAGTATTAGAAAAAAATGGTTAATTAATATGTATCTAGAGCCCTGGATGGGGTGTTAGTGAGAGACACTTGGCGCGAAGTAGGAGAGAGGACAGGTCAGCAAGGCAGGGAGCCATGTGTTGGGATCGTGCCAATTACCGCCGCCT
>ML788695.1:93397-140174 GCA_009831015.1 Picea engelmannii | reverse complement strand
AATTGCAATACAATGTTCAAACATATGCATTGAGAACATATTGAGCATCTATATTTACAACCCATAAATTTAGCATGTCGTTTGAAAAACTATTGTTCCAAATATATGAAGGCTCCCAGTTTAGAAATATTGTCACTTTACTGTACATTATATTAATTGAATGTATTCCTCGTCCATTACATCCATTTCGATGAGCAATTCTTCCAAGCTTATTAAGTCATCCTAATTTCTTTTCTCTACAAATGAAAATATGGACTTTCACTTCTCCCTGAGCACTTTTTCAACTAAAGTAATTGGTTCAAATATATTTTTCTTTTACATTGGAGTTATGGTAAAATTGTACCCGAAATGAGAGTTCTTTCTCTATCTACAATTTCTTATATGGGAATTCGTATGCACTTTGGTAAGTTTGGGATCCAAATGGCTCATGTCATAGGTTATCTATCTATCCAAAAACTCTTTGATTTTTTAGTTACTATCTCTTCCATATATAAGATCATCTTTTATCCACAACAATTCATGTTCATGCTCATTTCCTCTATTTTGAAATCCATTATAAAGAAATATTCTAATACTTTACCAAAGAATGTTTCATCATTACATATCAATTCATTTATAACATTGATCCTATGTCTATAGTATCCACTACATGTCACTAGACATTTTATTACAAGGTAATTACTATTGTTCTTTATAATATTTCAATATGCTTTCTATTTTATTTTCTATTATACAATTTAGTCAATGCAGTTACTAACGCATTCCATTGGTTCTATGCACTTGCGATTTTCGAAAAACAATTGGAGGACCCTACTCTCATATCATTCCAAATAAAGTTTTTTAATTTGTTGCACGTAATCAAGGGAAATGCATATGTTCTTGAAATCTATGTGGAAAATATTAGATTTGAGTATTTTTTCTAAGTTCAGTTTGTACTTAACATATTTTGCTAATATATTTCTTCCTCTTAATTTTCCTTTTTCTTCTTCGTACCCATGTGCAAGAAAGCACTTTGTCAATAATTATTTTGTCCATTTTGAAAAACAAATATGTTATGTAATATGAAAAATCACCACTTGCATGTAAAAATTCCCATTGCGCTATTATTCAATAGCTAAACTTTCTGGCAATGTCATCATCACATGATTCTCTAGAGAACAATGTTGGAAATTTCATTTACACTACATATTTTTCCTTGAAAATTCCAAGTGAATGTTGTCCTTCAATAAGTGAAAGTTCAATGATCTTGTCTTGCAATTCATATATGTGACGTGAGTCTGTAGATCCATGTATTAATGTATAAATAGGTATTTCACTCTCTAATTCATTGTTTGTATCACGTTAAGAACTAGTGTGATTGTTTTACATGGATATATCATTCTCTCTTTCCAGAGTTATGACGAGCCGTTATATATGGTATCAAAGTGAGTTCAACCCTACGACTATGGATTGTCACGCCTTCCACTATATTAAACCCTTGATTAATAACTTATCGTTGATTAAAATTTAAACTTGTCCATGCGATAATCATTTCTAGAGGACATCGTGGAGGTAGACAATGTGGTGCTAGAGGCAGAGGTGTGACGCCTCCAATAGCATCCATGCCAGAGAGGTCTAACCCCCAAGGAGAAGAACAAGTCATTGGGAATGAGCAGATTGATGTGAAAGACGCGGTTTGTTTGACGAGGTCCTTTTAGAGGATGTCAAAGGCCTTGAGTACCAACTAGATAAGGATGAAGCCAGGGAGATTGTACCCCCTAAGGGTTCACAACACGCCACATCCAGTACTGGTAGCATTCACAGAGAACTCGAGAAGGTCAAGTTTCCCAAGTTCTTGGGTGCCACGGATGATGCAGTCATCGAGGCATGGTTGGACAACATGGCGATGTGCTTCGCACTTTGTGACTACACTCCCAATATGAAGGTATGCATAGAGGTCTTTCGTCTGAAGGGGAGCGCTCTTCTTTGGTGGAAGATGCTCCTACCTCAACTAAAAATGGTCGTGGAAGATGTGTGATGGGAATTTTTCGAGGAACGGTTATGGGAGAGGTAATTGTCAGAGGAATTCATTGAGCTCCAACTCAATGAGTTCAACACCTTACGACAGGGTGGTCATACAGGGTCAGAGTATGAGGCCATATTTAGGGAGATACTTTCGTATACCCCTCATATGAACGTGGAGAAGCTAAAGGTCAACAAGTTTGTGTTCCACCTTCTCTCCAATATTCCCGCGAGGGTGAGGATCCTAATGCCTCAGGTGTCGCACGATGCAGTCCAAAAATCCCTCATAGTTGAGGAAGAGTTGACTAGCGGGGAACAGGGTAGGACTCTTGCAATTCTGATGGGCATACAACATCTGCATCACTCGCAGAACCAACGATTTATGCCTATTCAGTAGAAAAGACCAGGATCTTAGGCCGATATCCCAACAACTTCTACTTCAGAGACCATGAGTACTGGACATAAAACCAAATGTTGGATATGCGAAGATCCAAATTACCAATGTGATTGTCTGCCTGAGAGGTCCATAGTAGTCGGGTCATCTAGACACAATACAGTAGGAGATTTGCACAAGGCCCACCAGATTCATGCAGCAGTGAATAACCGCCAGGCCAAGCACCTGTCTACTGTACTCGAGATGTCAGGTACCATCGTTGAGCAAACCTTAAGTATTTTGATATATCCCGGTGCTACAAAGATCTTTATTTGTGGGTTAGCACTAAAAAGAATTAAGGTAAAGGAATTCATATACGATTAGTTTAGCTACGTGGAAATGGATTTGGGAGCCAAAGAGAGGGTTGGAGGAAAGGTTATGGACTGTAGCCTCAACTTGGGAAATTTTGTAATGAAGGCCAACCTATATGTCACAATATTAGGATCTTATGACGTTTTTATTGGCATGGACTGGTTGGAATCGCATGGTGCGACACTCAACTATAAGACAAAACGATTGAGCTTCACCGATGATGAGAGACAGAGATGAGTGATTGTAGGAAGAAACCAGACAGTTTCCCTAAGGTTCATTTCTTCCCTACATCTACGGAAGAGCATGCGCAAATGATGAAATATATATGCAATCTTAGCGTTGAACGACAAGGGTGTGGAAAAAGGATTATAAAACCTTTCGGTAGTACGAGAGTTTATAGACATGTTCCCAAAAGAGTTACCAAGTTTGTGGCCCAAAAGAGAGATGGAATTTACCATCGACTTAAAACGTGGAACTGAACCGATAGAAAGAATGCCTTCTCAGATGTCGACCCCTGAGTTACAAGAGTTGAAAATGCAACTGAAGGAGTTGTTGGGCCTAAGACTTATACATCCAAGTGTGTCACCTTTGGGTGCACCTGTTATTTTCATATGAAAGAAGGATGGGTCATGGAGACTTTGTATTGACTACAGTCAATAGAACAAGGCAACGATAAAAAACCAGTATTTGTTTCCAAGAATAGAAGATTTGTTTCACCAAATGAAAGGAGCGACGATGTTTTCAAAGATCGACTTGAGATCAGAATATCACCACTTATAGATCAAAGAGGAAGATATTCCTAAAACCACATTCAAGATGAGGTTCAGGGATTACAAGTTTACCATTTTACCGTTTGGACTGACAAACTCCCTAGGGGTATTCATGAGCATAATGAATGGAGTGTTCTACGAATACTTGGACAAGTTTGTTCAAGTATTCATTGATGACATATTGATATATTCTCGAAAGATGGAAGAACATGACAAACATTTTTACTTGGTACTACAATGTTTACGTGAGAACAAATTATGTGGGAAATTGTCGAAATGCTCTTTTTATCAATCGAGGATTCATTACTTATGGAATGTTATCTCCGACGAAGGCATCGATGTGGATCCAGAGAAGGTAGAGGCTATTATGGAATGTCCTACGCCGACGAACATACCATAAGTACATAGCTTCATGGAATTAACGGGACATTATCGACGGTTCGTCGAAGGTTTTTCGAAGATAGAAAATCCGATCATGGAATTGCAGAAGAAGAAATGCAAGTTTGTATGGACCGAGAAATGGATGGAAGCATTTGGATGGCTCAAGGAGATGTTGATGAAAATGTCGATACTAAAAGTACCCGACATGGACGAGGACTTCTTGGTATGCTTAGATGCATCCAATGAAGGCTTGGGTAGAGTCTTGATGCAAGACGGTCGAGTGATCACTTACATCTCAAGAAAATTAAGAAAGCATGAAGAGAACTACATGACACATGATTTTGAGTTATTGGTCATTGTGTATGCCCTGAGAGTGTGGAGAAACTACTTGATTGGATGAAAATTCAAACTAAAAACATACCACTATGGCTTGCAACACATTTTATGCAAAGTGACTTGAACGCACAACATAGGCATTGGTCAGAATTGCTTAGCGAATACGATTTTTAGATTACTTACATAAAAKGAATAGTGAACWTAGTGGCAGATGCGATGAGTCAGAAAAAAYGCATATTTTCGGTGACACCTCTTCAGAAGAATCTTCGAGAAAAGATTCTAACTATACAACGCGATGATGATTGGTATAAATAGGTTAAGGAAAATATCAGACAAGACACCATGTTGGTACCCAGGGTTTGAAGGTTATGCATTAGACGACAATGGATTGATGAGGTATAATAACCAGATTTACGTACCTCTTAATGACAAAATGAGAAATTTTATCTTAAGAGAAGCTCATAGAGTAGTATACATGGCTCATCTAGGAGTCACGAAGAAGAGGATAGACCTTCAGCCCTTATTCTTCTAGAAAGTAATGAAGACAGACATAGTTAACTATATGGCGAGATGTCTATAATGTTAGCAGGGAAGGCTGAACATAGACATCTGTTCAGATTACTACAGCCACACTCTATTCCGAAATCAAATTGGGAAGTCATTTCAATGGACTTTATTGTTGGTTTTCCGTGAACGACAAGGAGGCAGGACTGGATGTTTGTGGTAGATGACACTCTAATGAAGAGTACACATTTTATCCTTGTGTATTCAACGTATGAGGTGATAGACATAACTAGAGCTTTTATCAGCGAGACTGTGAGATTGCATGCCATACCTTAAATGATCATATCTGATAGAGAATCGATGTTTACAGGACGTTTTGGGTTAGTTTCGAAGAGGCCTTGGGAACCCAACTTAACTTTAGTACAACATATCACCCAGATACAGATGGGTAGATAGAAAGAATTAAACAAATCTTGGAGGATATGTTGTGTATATACGTGATGGACCAATAGAAACGATGGGAAGAGTTCTTTCCACTGGTATAGTTTGCGTACAAAAAAAACTATCAAAGCACCATTAAGATGGCACCATTTCAGTTTCTTTACGGGTTACCATGTCGGATGCCTTTGAGCTAGGATAAACTTGAGGATAGGGTCCTAGTAGGACCAGAAGCGATCCAAGAAATGGAAGAGAAAATGAAAACAATAAGACAAAGGATTAAAGAAATGCAAGATCGATAGAAATGTTATGCCAATGTGCATCGCGTTGATCATAGTTATGAATTTT
Source organism: Picea engelmannii (assembly GCA_009831015.1). Classification (NCBI taxonomy): domain Eukaryota; kingdom Viridiplantae; phylum Streptophyta; class Pinopsida; order Pinales; family Pinaceae; genus Picea; species Picea engelmannii. Next base: position 134,651 of record ML788695.1, on the reverse strand, counting down.
GTGATCGATTCTTCTTGTGGGTAAAACCGCACAAGAGTTAAATCAAGTTTGGAAAGGGTGATAAACTCTCTCCTAGATTTGTGGAACATTTCAAAGTTGTGGAAAAGAAAGGGCATGTCGCTTATCGACTAGCCTTTCTTGATTCTTTGAGGCGTATGCATGATGTTTTTCATGTATCTGTTTTGAGACATTATGTTAGTGATCCTACACATGTGATTGACATGAGTTCATTGCGGGTGTTGGATGAGGGTGCACTCATAGTGGAGCCAATCCGCATTCTCGACCATCGCATTCGATCACGCAAGGTCCAGTGGGACAATTATAGTCCACACTCAGCTACTTGGGAGGAGCATATGATATGCGCCAGTAGTTTCCATATTTATTTGATAGTTAGAGTTTTAGATCTTGTCATATGCTTTATTTATTGCATTATATATACTGTAAAACTTTGGGATGAAGTTTAAAACAAGAAGGGGTGTATGTAACATCCATCTCTTGTGAGCACATGTTATTGACTTATTCTTTGAGGAAACTTGCGTTCAAGTGATCTGGTTTTAGTATATGTTGTTTGTTTCTCTTATGGATTATTATGATGATGTTGATGGATTATGATGTTATGTTATTTGATATTTATGTATTCACATATGTTATTGATGATTTTCCCCTGAGTGTGCAGGACACTGGACAGATTGAGGATGTCGATGTCATCAATGGACATCCTTGGACTCCGAATTGAGTCAGGGACTGGATTATATTGGTTTGAGTATTTCATTTATGCATATGTGACATATGATCGAGTATACTATGATGTTGTTTATGGATCATTGATAGTGTTTCGTTGATGGATGCAGGCTGACGATTTATTTCTAATCTGACTCACATAAGGAGTAAAGGGGCCATGCACAACAACTAGATATTGAAAGAGAGGTGTGGGAGCACCCTTGTAAATCCTACTAGCACCCTTGTAGCGTACAATAAAGCAAGGTCATTATTCCTTAGAGGCCCTTAGTCTCTCAAAAGGTCTCCTGAATGGAGTATTGACTACAAGGGTTAGACAACCAAAACTAGTGAAAGGAGAGTGGCACCCTTGGAGCACGGAGTGCCTCTTGAAGGGCATGTCGCGAAATTAAAAATTTGAATCAAGGGCGAGTGACACCATTGGAGCATTGAGCATGTCTTGAAGGGCACATCGTGGGTTTTAAAAAAAATGAGTCAATGAATCTAGGTGGCCTAGAAAACTTCAACAAATGTTAAACCTTATCAAATATTGATCACCTGTCGAATTAATTAATTGATTGATTAATTAACTAAATAATGAATTTATTAAGCATAATCCCTAATGGTCTAGGTGTTTGAAATTAAAGATTTAACTAAGCCTAAGTCTAAGTGAGTGAGAAGACTAAAAACTAAATATTTGAATTAAGTAATGAGGGGATGAAAGAAATCAAATTAAGAATCAATGAAAATAAAAATAAATCCAAAGGAGTGATTAATACACTTGTTCATGTAAATACCAAATTAGAATTTAGAATGAGAAAGGAATAAATCATAAAAGATATGTAAGCATAGAAGGGTATCTATAGTCTAAACATTCCTATTTTAACTCAACTCCATTTTAGAAAAACGTCCGTCATAAATGGGAAATAAAAGGGAATAAAGGGACAACTAAGAGTGATTTTAGGAGCGCTTTTAGGATGGGTGAGGGAAATTGTCATTTAATTAAATTAAATTGTGAAATTACTTGTGCAACTAAGGGTATGGGTGACAAGTGTACGGGGGGAATAATTTCTAATTAAATTTTAAAAAGAATCAATTAAATGTGCAAATGGAAAGTTGTCACTAAGAAAATTATATAAAACAAATGGGTGAGAGGAGGAATGGATCACACGGGTTATGAGTAATGTTATTCTACAAAAATTCTAACTAGTTTTACTTGTGAGAGTTGAGATACCCATCTTGAGAGAGAGAGAGTGGTGGCTCTACCTTACAAGGCGAGATGGGAGCTAGAGGACTTTTGATTGTGTGTGTGTGTGACCCCTTTGCATCTCAGGGGACTAAGGGGGGAGAATAGTACCCTTAACATTGACTGGGAGGTACCGGTGAAGTCTCAATGATTAGCGAATGGACGAAGAAAGGAGCACCATTTTATGAAAATCAACTTCGGCTTCATCGCCTTTGTTTATGGTATTTTATTTAAAAAAAATTGTAATTGCATTGGGGTTTTAAATGGTAATGAGATTTGGTTATATGTGTATAGTTTTCTTGTTCTCCATAGATGTAATAAAAACCTTGTTACCAAAATGTATTCTCCTTGTGCTTTAATGGTAATGAGATTGGTTATATGTCTATAGTTTTCTTATTCTCTACAGATGTAATAAAGACCCGATTACCAAAATGTATTCTCCTTGTGCTTGAATGGTAATCAGATTGGTTATATGTGTTTAGTTTTCTGCTTCACCACTTCTTAATTTCCTTTGTTTTCAACCAAAAAGGATGGATATGGGTCAAAAACATCATGGTCGTTTGTTGTGCATCTGTCACAAGAGAAAAGTCCCACTCCCATCAACTCTGAATTCTACAATTTGTAGTATTGAAGCTCCAATATTTGTCTCTTCAACTCAACAAGTATATTTCTGCATCGCAGAACCACCTTCGAGATTTCACCACAAACGCTCTTACTTCAAGGAGTTCCTATGTAATAAGAGGAAAAAAACAATGTTATTGACTCTGCAACCACCCTTGTACGAGCATGCTTATTTTTCTCTTCTAGAGCAATTATTGAATTTTCTCTACGCTAATTTTGGCACCAAGGTCCAAAGCTCTTTTCAGTAAGTCTAGTACAACAACATTACTAATGGCTTTCCTCAATCCTAATTCTTACAGTTGATCCATAAATGTTTGCATGGAAGCTTCAATCGGGGAACAAATGCAAGATCTTGTCACTGAAACTTCCACTTACCCAAGGGATCTGCCCCCAAAAACTCTTTTTCTATTTGATGCTTGAATCTTAGCAATACTATGAGCGGACTGTCTAGACATAATCCTCGAATATTGGGTAACTTTCTTAGAACTTGTATTTATTAAAACACTAATCATAAGTTAATTAGTTAGTTAAGTTAACCTAACTGTTTTTCAGTTACATGATAGTTATGGTCTTTTGTATTATATATGTACATGATTATTTACAGAAAAATTGATGAATAGAGTATGTATTTTCTATCATTGTTTAGTTATCTCTGTTCATCATGTTTTCTTGATTGCTTCAATTATTTCCATTATATTTGTGCTCTTTTCTTCATTATGAATCCAACCATATTCCCTTCATTTCCATTCCATTTACAACAGTTATGAACTTGGTTCAACCGAAACAATCCATGCGTCCTTTGTCAGGGGCGATTTCCTGTAGCCACTGCGCAGGTATCTCCTGTCTCTCCTGATATTGCTTGCGTCCTTCTCTGGGGTGATTGCCAGTAGCCACTACGCAGGTATCACCTGTCTCGCTCAGCATTGATTGCATCCTTCTTTGGGGCTATTTCGTGTAGCCACTGCGCAGGTATCACCTGTCTCGCTCAAACATTGCTTGTGTCCTTCTCTACGGCGATTTCCTGTAGCCATTGCGCGGGTATCACCGGTCTCGTTCAAACAATGCTTGCGTCCTTCTCTAGGGCGATTTCCTGTAGCTACTGCGTTGGTGGCACCTGTCTCGTGCAAACAATACATGCTTCCTTCCCTTGGGAGAAATTTCTGTAGCTTTTGCCCCAGCAGGGGATGTTTAGTATCAACATGTGCAAGCGCCCTCGTTTCCGTGAGTCTCCTACAGCGTTTTACTTTCAGAGATTGTGTCTTATGTTCAGTCTTTCCTTTTCCCGTTTCAATATTATTCCTTTTTTTTATTCCGTAGTGGTGTCTTCGTTAAAGGACCGTCGTTGAATGAAATAACATGTTGTCTTCATAGAGAACTTAAATTAACAATGTTCTACTATTTTGGCAATGTTGCCCTCCTCTAACAATTTTTGGTTATGCTTTATTTGGAAGTTGATATGGCATGCACGGCGTAAGGAAGATTCTATCTTCTCTTCGCTCTTGAATGGAGACGAAGTTGCAGCTAAATTTTGGGCTAGTCTAGTTGTAATGAGACTGGTCCTTTATTTTCTCACCCCAACGGATATAAAATTAAGCAGCATAAAATTAAGCATTTGATTGCTGAGTGTTTTCTTCATTGTGAATAATTTAACGTGACATTAATGATCATTCTTATTCATCAAAATATCTTATAATTCATTCTTATTCATCAAAATATCTTATGGAAGATGATAATCATGAATGCTCTTACACTGAGAATTAGAAAGAATGGGTTTTAATTTATATTAAGTTATGGGGAGGAAGTATTACCTTAACAAGTCAGAGATTATAAGCTAATAGTAAATTCATCCTTTAACCATTTAACTATTAATTAAGATATCAAGGAATTATGGGAGGACATGTCCATTGGACATCTAGGAATTTAAAATCAGTTATAATAAGATCATATCATTTTACTTTTGTGCAAGATAACTTTACTTAACCAGTTAGATATTATAAGCTAATAGTAAAGTCATCCTTTAACCATTTAATTATTAATTAAGATATCAAGGAATTAGGGGAGGACATGTCCATTGGACATCTAGGAATTTAAAATCAGTTATAATAAGATCATATCCTTTTACTTTTGTGCAAGATAACTTTACTTACTTTATGTGTAAATGTTACATCATCTGATTTAATAAGAGTAGTTACGCAAATTGAGAAACATAGTATTTCCCTTAGACGCCATTACTTTTACACCATGCGTCCTTTAAAATTATTAGTATAGGACAAGTTTAGAACTTCTTGGTAGATTAGCTTAAGGTGTGTAAGCGTTATTCTTATACTCGATGATTAAATTGTTGTGTCAAATTAATTGCGTATGTGGACTTTACAATGCTATGGTTGGGCACATAAGAAATAGTTTTAGGAATTGCTAAATCGTAGTAGATTAGTCTGTACTTAAGAATTTATATGGGGTATTGTTATGGATTGGTCATGTTATTATATTTCTTTGCGTCATGAATAAAACTGATCATTACTTTGCGTTTTAATTTAATGTGATGTATGATGGGTTAAGTAATTAGTTAGAATACTTGCGTCATGAATTAGATGTGATGTATGATGATAAGTTTATGATGACTCTTATTCTTGAATCTTGAGCTTGAGCATTGTTTATGTATTTTGGAAGTCCTAACTTTGCAAGGTAGTTCAAGTAGGTAGCTCATTATTATTCATTAGCATGCTTAAATCACTTTTTGGTATTTCTCTTTAAACGGTCTTGATGTGTTGATTGCGTCGTCAATTGTTATGATGATGCGTTAATCAAATGCAACTATCGTTATGATGATTCTTGATTGAGTCATTGTTTATGGTAGCTCATTATTATTCATTAGCATGGTTAAATCACTTATTGGTATTTCTCTTCAGACGGTCTTGATGTGTTGATTGCGTCGTCAATTGTTATGATGATGAGTTAATCAAGTGCAACTATTGTTATGATGATTCTTGATTGAGTCATTGTTTATGTTTGATTATGTGCCGCTCCATTTATGTTAATGATTTGACATTTGTCGTTATTGATTTCGATGTTGTGTTGTTATGTGTGGCTTTGAATTATTGTGTGACGATTTTTATCCTAAGGAAAAAGAAAATAAAAAAATAAAGTTGTACTTCGTTGGTGTCATAATGTGTCATAATGACATACTATAACCTATTACAATTTCAAGTAATCAAGGGAAATACAAATATTAGATTAGAGTATTTTTTCTAAGTTCAGTTTGTAATTAACATATTTTCCTAATATCTTTCTTCCTCTTAATTATCCGTTTCTTATTCATACCCATGTGCAAGAAAATACTTTGTCAATAATTATTCTTTCCATTTTGAAAAACAAATATGTTGTGTAATATAAAAAATCACCACTTACATGTAGACATTCCCATTGCACTATTATTCGGTAGCTAAACTTTCTTGTAATGTCATCATCGCGTGATTCTCCATAGAACAATGGGAAATTTCATTTACTCTCCATATTTTTCGTTGAAAATTCCAAGTGGATGTTGTCCTTCAATAGGTGAAAGTTCAATGATCTTGTCTTGCAATTCATATATGTGACGTGACTCTGTAGATCCATGTATTAATGTATAAATAGGTGTTTCACTCTCTAATTCATTGTCCGTATCACGTTAAGAACTAGTGTGCTTGTTTTGCATGGAAATATCATTCTCTCTTGCCAGAATATGATTCCAGTTCTCATTTATATAAATGTTTTCAACTTTATATATACTTCTAGAAAATAATTATCTCAATCCTCTCATAACAATGTTTACACATACTTTTCATATTTGATATGCTTTTTTGTATTGATCATGTTTTCAATACAAATGCAATTGCTGTTTTTAAATCCATGACCATAGTAAATTATTTCTGCGCGATATCCATATGGACAGGAAGATTAATAATCAATCATGTTAAGCCCATATCAGATCATTTATAACCCCATTTTCTAATCTATGTGAATGCCATTATAAGTGATACAATTCTTTCTTCAATATTTGAAAGTGTTTTTTCAATTGGCAATGGTACATTGCAAATTATCCACTAATCTATTCCAAATTGAGGCAATTTTATATTTTGAAGTGCTCTTTTGAAAACACTCCATATGATTTTATTCAACAATGTTTTTTGAGGCAATTTTCTTTGCGTCTTGAATTTGTTTCATATAAAATTTCCTTCTATCTTTTTTTAGTTTGCGCATGTCTAGCTGCCAAGAAGTTTGCGCATGTTTAGCTGCCAACCTTTTTTGGACAGAAAGATTAATAATCAATCATGTCAAGCCCATATGAGATCATTTATAACCCCATTTTCTAATCTATGTGAATGCCATTATAAGTGATACAATTCTTTCTTCAATATTTTAAAGTGTTTTTTCAATGGGCAACGGTACATTGCATATTATCCACTAATTTATTCCAAATTGAGGCAATTTTATATTTTGAAGTGCTCTTTTGAAAACACCCGATATGATTTTATTCAAAAATGTTTTTTTAGACAATTTTCTTTGCGTCTTGAATTTGTTTCATATAAAATTTCCTTCAATTTTTTTAGTTTGCGCATGTTTAGCTGCCAACTTTTTTTCGACATTCTTGTTAATGTGTAGTGGTTTTTTAAATTTATCATATGATAATTTTATCCTTCTTTTACACAATGCTGTTGCACAAATGCTGTTGCACAAATAGAATATTCACAATATACATGTTCCTTCTTTTTTTTTTCATTTCCACTTGTCAATATGGCGTTGCAACTTCTATTTGCATGTACCAATTTTTTCAATCCTTTATAAGATAGATTTTCTTTTTTAGGCGGAATTGTTTTTACTTCATAAAAATGCAACTGAATTTTGTCATCACTATTCGGAAACAACACTGTATCTTGATAATGTACATGATCAACACCTTGATCCTTTTTTAGTACACGTTCAATAGGGAATATGCCATTGATATTACTTTTTCTACATGGCATTTCATTAACTATATTGTAATCAATTCGATATTTTCTAGTTGGAATAATTGGTTGTTGATCACAATGCTTATTGCATCTTCTCAAACATGTTTGTCTGAATAAGAACTCATAGTGGATTTGCAATGTATCTATTTTCAATGATATCACATCAAAGATTTCATTACAACTTGAATCAGATTTCATTACAACTTGAATAAGTAGAGTAGAAGTTCACAATGATCTTATCAATAAAGGACAATACTCGAATATTTTCTTTGAACATGAGTTGTTATCCATTTAAAACAAAATTGCCCACCCTCTACCTTCCCTTTTTCATATGACATTAGTTCTCAAGTATTGTTCCGAGAAATGAAATGTAGAACGATTACCATCCATAAGTGCATTGCAAAAATATTTAACTGTATACATACACAAACACTACACATCAAACTTTTTCTCTATTGAAAAACAAATAGAATTGAAAAGATTGTCCCCACAAATCAAAAATCAATGTACTTGTTTCTCGATTTAATCCTTGAGAATGCATAATACAATTTTAAAGAAATTCAATATTCTTTTACATAAGTGACAAGTAAATAATATTATAAAATCCCAGTTAGCCTCTTGTAAGTTTCTTGGAAAATAACATTTCACAGTGCCACTAACAATATTTTAATCGTGAAACAAGATTCCATATGGATATGTATTTTCATTCTTCATTGAATAACAAATATTTTTTTTTCTTATTAGTGTTAACATCTTGGCTCACCATCATATGAAAAACTGATCTCCCCATAGTCCTATATCTGGCTCATCTAGCTTCATAGATGTAGTCAAACACATATTTCAAAGATACGTGTCAACATCATGGATCCCATGTAACTAATAAAAAAAATAGATCCTAGTTCATATTGATACAGTTCCAACGCCTCTTCATTTTCATTGTCCAAATAGAATGAAAAATGGTCTATGAATCCATTTTTCAATTTAGTGGAGGAAAATTATTGAAAAACACATAATGCCTCTTCATTTTCATTGTCCAAATAGAATGAAAAATGGTTTATGAATCCATTTTTCAATTTAGTGGAGGAAAATTACTGAAAAACACATAAGTGAAGTAAAGATATACAAATTCGTAGTATATGTGCAATATCATGGTATATACCACATAGATTCCATTAATAAGATAAACAAAGAAGACACCTTACACACACAAAGTTCATTCCTCTTTCTCCAAAATTGTAGAAAACACGCTTTCAAATTTTCACATGTTTGTATATACCAGACAGATTCCATTAATAAGATAATCAAAGAAGACACCTTACACACAAAGTTCATTCCTCTTTCTCCAAAATTGTAGAAAACACGCTTTCAAATTTTCACATGTTTTACTTTATATAGTCAAATGCAATTAAACAAACTATGAAGAAAACATATAAGTAAATATAGTAAAGACACACAAACCTCTGTATGCTCTTCAATATCATTGTATACACTTAGTATAGTCCAATGAATCAATAAATAAGCATAGAAGATACCTCAACTTAGCATAGTCCAATTAATCAATAATCATAGAAGATACCTCAAAATACACATATCATTATTAAAAAATAATGTGAAAGCATTCTCAAATATAATCAAAAGCTATTCCAAAACTATGAAAAAGCACATATAAATGAAGTAAAGACATACAAATTCCTAATATATATAGATCATAGTATATACCACACACTCCAATAATAGGACAATTACACAAAGCACCTAGCCTACACAAATTTCATTCAGCTTTCTCAAAAATGGTAGATAGCATAATCTCGAAGTTTTACAAGTTTTGCATTATATAGTGAAATGCATGTTTTCATAAGTTTGCACATATAATTGTTATAATTTAAACCGTGGTTGATGGAATCCTTAAATATTGTATGCTGTCATTCAGTGGGAGATGACGTATATTCTACAATAACTGAATGTAGATAAGTGCAATATCATTTTGTTTTAATAGGAAACCTCTGTATATGGATTTGTACTCAGAATCCAAGCCATTGTTTTAATTTAAACACGGTTGATGTAAATCTTAAATATTGCCATAGAGAGATGACACGTCATTCAATCGCCAAATTATTAAGCCATTCAAATTTAAAATGAATTATATCGATATGTAAAATATATCAGGACACTAATTATTGATTATTTATAAATTTATCCCCTTCAATTAAAATTTATAAAAATAATTATGTGTAACATATATCATGACATTAATTATTAATTATTTATAAATTTATGACCACATGGAGTTTAAAAAGGGCTTCTTTTACAAGGAACTTGATTTGAGTTGTTCTGAAATGTAACGATTTCATCTGTGTTTTTAAGGTTTGAGTTCAAAATGTACAACTTTTAAATTTAAAATACATAAAAGAAATTCATAAATTAAAACTTTATAAATTCAGATTTTAAACCCAAAGCTTATAAAGTCCATCCATTAACACTATTCATGTCAGGGTTGTTTCCGGATTATAATCGGAGCACACAAGAGATTTTGAATGGCATTGTTGTTTCTAGATAATAATCTAAACATACCAAAAAAAATTCAATATAAAAAGATAAAAATAACGTCGATACTATTCATGTCCTGATTATAATATAAAGAGACAAGAATTTTTCAATATGTCACGGTTGTTTCGAGATTATAATCTAGATTGTCCAGTCGTTTCTCGTGTGTTTTTCATATGTTCAGATTTAAAAAAAAAAAAAAAAAAAAAACCTTTACATTATAAAAATTAAATCCAACCATTATTATGTTTATTTTTCAAATCTTCATATTTAAAAAAAATAAAACTTTTACATTATAAAAATTAAATCCAACCATTATTATGCAACAAATTTAATTCGAGTGATCACAAATTCCAAGGTATACTACAAGGTAACTCCACACTCAAATGACCTTGACATGTTGACAACATAAATGGCCATGTGTGATACAAGAAACGTGCGAGATAAAAGAGACTCCTGCAACGCTACTAACAATCGTTCCCTGCTCCAATTTATTGTTTATCACTTCAAACCTGCACTCTTGTTATGCTTCTGCCCTTATTGCTCCTCCTTAGGCCTTTTAAGCAAGTTGTGTCTTTGTCTTGTCTCAGCTTCCTTTCCATCAAATAGTTATGAATTAATGGGTGGTTTTGCAACTACTCTTCTTCGAAACTAGAAGAACTAGATTTGTAAACAGGTGAAGGCACCCTGGGACTGGATCACTGGATCTTGACTTAGAAGACATACTACTAGGTGAATTCAAGAACAAGCGTCTGAGTCGTCAATTCCTGTGAAAAAATCGGAGGTCAATCGTGATTCAGGATTCAACGATTACAAATGCCAAACACCAACAACGAAACACACAGTGAATTGTCGAATCGCGAAATGCAAATAAGTTTTGGGCCCACCAATTCGGTTTCAGGGTTCGGTGTTTACAAACGCTCGATGCAAAAACAAAACACACCCAGAATTGCCAAATCACGAAATCGCTAGAAGCCTATGGGGCCCAGTGCTTCGGGTCTTGAGTATCGGGGAGTTGGAAGGTAATGGCTCTATTGCAAAAACCGGCAGATATCCAGAAAGAAAAAAAAAAATCTGAAGAGAGTTTACTAACTCAATAACAAAATTATAAACGTAGAGAGAATGACTGTGAATACACAATAAGGACTTCAATTCAAAAATGTGTTAAAGATATATATGTAAATTACAATTCGCTTCTGGTATTTATACAGAAACATAAATTCAAAAATTGCCCCTTTGATCTTCTAAAAGATTTAATTAATGGTGGTGATGGTGTCTTGCTGCCTTCAAAGGTTAAGGCAGCCACCGCTTGAGCTAATTGGATTAAACCAATGGTGCTTGATCCTTAAGTCTTGAAGGGTCAAGACGACCACAGATGCGTTGTTCATACAGGCGGTGAAATGATTAATACCTGACATACTCCCTCTTAATCATTTCAGAACAAAACGAACTGAAAATATGTAAAACAAAATTGTTGTAAACAATGCATTATAGCTTGCAGACCCCAATATTTCTTCTATGGATTTTAAACAATTCATTTCCCAAAGTCTTTGTAAATATGTCTGCAAATTGTTCTTCATATCTACAGAACTGAACGGAAATTTCTTTACCAGTTACCAGCTCTCGAATGAAATGATACCTTGGACCAATGTGCTTACTCTGTTTGTGAAAGACGTGCTTCTTTGACAGTGCAATGGAAGATTTATTGTCACAGACAATTTGGGTTGCATCATTTTGGTCATGCAATAATTCATTCAAGACCCTTCTCATCCACACAGCTTGACATGCAGTTGCAGCTATTGCAACATACTCTGTCTAAGTAGAAGATAGAGTCACAATGTGTTGTTTCTTTGATGCCCATGCCACTTCTCTAGATCCAAGACTAAACACATACCCAAATGTGCTTTTCCTGTCATCAATGGAACCTGTGAAATTACTATTCGTATATCTGATTAGCTCAAAGTTTAAACTTGATGTGTATCGGATACCAAAATCAGGTGTTCCAACAACATATCTAAGGATCCTCTTTCCTGCTTGCCAATGAGTACTCTTCAGAGTCTCCATGAATCTCGAAATCAAACTAACAACAAATATGATATCATGTATGGTTGTTGTTAAATACATAAGGCTTCCAACCAGCCTCTTATACAGAGTTGGATCAACATATGATCCCTCATCATACTTGTTAAGTTTAATACCAGTTTCCATAGGTGTTGCAGCTCATTTACAATTCAACATTCTAAACCTTTTCAATACTTCATTTCCATAGTTAGTTTGAGAAATGGAAATTCTATCATCAGATTGATCCACTTCAATTCCAAGAAAAAACTTCATCAATCCTAAATCAGTCATCTCAAACTTTGTTTTCATGGCATTTTTAAAATCATCTACAGATAGATCTCCAGTAAAACCAGGTCATCAACATACAAACATAAAATCAAAATTTTACCTTTCTGGTTTACCTTTGTATACAGAGTTGGTTCACTTGGACTTCCGCTGAATCCAACACTGATCAGGTATTCATCATTTCTGCTATACCAAACTCTGGATGCCTGCTTCAATCCATATAAGGCTTTCCTTAACTTGTAAACTCTCTCTCTATGTTTATCAATCTCATAACCCAGAGATTGTCTTACATAAGCCTATTATTCCAAATATCCATTCAAGAATGAAGACTTGAAATCCATCTGATGCATGATCCATCTATTCTGAGTTGCAATAGCTAAGACCATCCTCACAGTGTCAATTCTTGCTACAGGAGCAAATTTTTCATTGTAATCAATAGCGGGTTGCTGACTAAACCCTTGAGCTACAAGTATTACCTTGTACTTTTCAACTTCACCATATGCATTCAACTTAGTCTTATAAACCCACTTAACACAAATACTGTTATTACCTTCAGGTAAATCTACAAGATCCCAAGTTTTATTTCTTTCAATGGAATCAATCTCCTCATCCATTTATTTTATCCATACATCCTATTTAGCAGCTTCATCAAAACCTATAGGATCACATGCCATTAATGAAAAATTTGAAATCTGATCTACTTCTTCATTCTGATCATATGATTCTCTTAATCTACTAGTCTTATGTCCTTCAGATCAGTTTCTTAATGAAGCTAAAGTGGGATTTGATTCACTACTTACGTGTGAATCTGATTGATGTCCACCATGTCCAGATGACTCACCAGGCTCATTAGTTATGGGCATTCTAAATTGAAATGGGATGAAATTTGGTGCTTGCCTTGTTGGACTTCTTGTTGTAGGTGTATGTGCATGTGGAACCATATGTCCATCTCCTTTATCCTGCTCAGCTCCATCATCATCTTCACAGGGTAACACAACTCCCTCTGAAATTGATTTGTCAATACTTCCATCCCAACCTTCATCTTCGTTAAATTGAACATATCTGATGATCATATATTTCTAGGTGATGGAATTGGAGAGTTTATATTCCCTAGATGCTTCACTGTATCCAACAAAGATACATATCTTGGTTCTGTCATCCAACTTCCTCCTCGTTTCTGCAGGTACATGGGAAAATGCAGCACATCCTAAAATTTTCAAATGAGAAACATTGCAAGGCTTACCATCCCAGGCTTCCTGAGGTACATGATCCCTCATGGACTTGGTCAGACTTCTATTAAAGATAAAAATAGAGAAAAGAACCACATCTCCCCAATATTCATTTGAAAGATGCTTCTCTTTCAACATGCTTCGGTCCATATCCATGATGGTCTGATTCTTCCTTTCAGCCACTCCATTCTATTGTGGAGTATATCGAGCAGTAAACTGCCTTTTAATTCTATGAAAACCACAAAATTCAATGAATTCATTCAGTTTATACTCACCTTCTCTTTCAGACATTAAGATTTTAATGGTTCGACCACTCTCATTCTCAACCATAGACTTAAACCTCTTGAAAACTTCAAAGGCTTCAGATTTTTGCTTCAACAAATACAACCAAGTCTTCCAACTGAAATCATCAATAAAGGTCATGAAATAAACACAACCATTCAAAGAAGGTGTTTTCATAGGTCCACATAAATCCATGTGGACAATTTACAATGGAGCTTTTGCTCTGTAGGAAACAACTGAAACAAATTTCTCTCTATGATGCTTCCCAATTATACAGCTCTCATAAGATCTTGCAGGTTGTTGAATACATGGAAACCCCTTTACCATATGCTTCTTCTGTAATAGATCTAAGTCACCAAAATGTAAATGACCATATCTCAAATGCCATAGCCAAGATTCATGTAAACTTCCATCTTTATAAGAATTCAAAGAACCACTCAAATCATTTCTTATAACAAGTGGAAACATTCTATTCTTGGTCATCTCTACTTTTGCAATGAACTATTTGTTGGGTAATTTATCATAGATTGTATATACCTTGTTCTTCAAGAACACTTTGTACTTTTTCTCCAACAGTTGTCCAAGGCTAATAAGATTGCATTTTAAATCAGGCATGAAATAAACATCGTCAATATTTCTTCTCTGATTATTCTTAGTGTAAACTGGAACTACACCTTTACCATAAATTGTAACCTTACAGTCATTTCCCAGTTTTACTTCAGACTGAATACTAGTATCAATAGAAGAAAATAAATCATTATTACGAGTCATGTGGTTACTGCAACCACTATCCAAAAACCAAATATCATTAGCACTTTCCTGAGTGACATTACAAGTCAAAAACACGGTATTTTTATCATCCTCAGACTCATTTATGATATGTGCCTTCTTTCTAGCATCTGCCTACTTCTTCCAACATTTGTTAGCAAAATGCCCAAACTTCTTATAATAATAACATTGTACTTTAGTTTTATCATACCTCTAATTTTCTTGCTTCCAGGGTTTGTTGCTGCTCCGTCTTAAATTAGGAGGATTCTGCTCGGACTTCTGCTCAGACTCTGATTCAACTCTATTGTCCCTTTGACCAGAAAATCGACCTCCTCTACCACGATTATAAAACCTTCCTCTGCCTCTGCCTTTGGTAATATGTAGTTGGTATTTGAAAGCATTCTCCAATGATCCTTCTTCATATCTAGATATCCTAGATTCATGAGCAATAAGGGAACCAGTTAATTCATCAATTTTCATTAGACTTAAATCCTTAAATTCCTCTATGGGAACAACAACAGGCTCAAACTTGTTAGGTAAACTTTTCAACACTTTCTCAATAACTCTTTTATTCTCAACATCATCTCCATACTACCTGAGCTAGTTCACAACACTCATTACTTGAGTCATGAAAGTATCAACACTTTCATTATCCTTTATCTTCAGATTTTCGAAATCCCTTCTCAAATTGTGCAACTTGATTGTCTTCACCTTGGACACTCCTTGATAACAGGTTTCAAGAATGTCCCAAGCCATCTTCGAAGATGCATCACTAGAAATATTCTTAAAAATGGATTCACTTAATCCTTGTTGGATTAATCCAAGGGATTTATTATCCTACTTCATGTTTTCCTTTAGCAGAACACAGTCAGCATTAGACAGAGTCAATTCTGTTGCAGCATCAGTTGTCTTAGCATAACCATCAATAACATAGGTCCATAAATTATGAGAATGTAAAATCGTCCTCATTCAAATATAAATCCTCAACACTTTCTCAATAACTCTATTATTCTCAACATCATCTCCATACTGCCTGAGCTGGTTCACAACACTCAGTTAGTTGAGTCATGAAAGTAAAAACACTTTCATTATGCTTCATCTTCAGATTTTCGAAATCCCTTCTCAAATTCTGCAACATGACTATCTTCACCTTGGACACTCCTTGATAACAGGTTTCAAGAATGTCCCAAGCCATCTTCGAAGATCCAGCACTAGAAATATTCGTAAAAATGGATTCATTTAATCCTTGCTGGATTAATCCAAGAGATTTATTATCCTTCTTCCTGTTTTCCTTCACCAAAACATGGTGAGCATGAGACTGAGACAATTCTGCTGCAACATCAACTAGCTCAGCATAACCATCAATAACATAGGTCCATAAATCCTGAGAACGTAAAATCGTCCACATTCGAATATACCAAGAATCATATGACTTCTCGCTCAGAACGGGAACCTGAACCTGAGAATAATTACTACCAGATGCATCCATTTATATAAAATTTGAAATGTATTAAATAAACCTTCACACAGGAAAATAAGAGGATAAAATTTGGCACTAATAGGAATAATATTCAATGAGATAAGAAATAGCAGAATGGGCATCCAACTCTAATACCAAATGTGAAAAAATCGGAGGTCAATCACGATTTGGGATTCGGCGATTACAAATGCCAAACACCAACAACGAAACACAACGTGAATTGCCGAATCACGAAATGTGAACAAGTTTTGGGCCCACCAATTCGGTTTCGGGGTTCGGTGTTTACAAAGGCTCGATGCAAAAAAAAAACACACCCAAAATTTCTGAATCGTGAAATCGCGAGAAGCCTGTGGGGCCCAGTACTTCGGGTCTCGGGTATCGGGGAGTTGGAAGGTAATGTCTCTATTGCAAAAACCGATAGAAAAAAAAAATAAAAAAATCTATATATATATATATATATCTAAACAGAGTTTACTAACTCAATAAAAAAATTGTAAATGCAGAGAGAATGACTGTGAATACACAATAACGACTTCAATTCAAAAATGTGTTAAAGATATATATGTAAATTACAATTCGTTTCTGGTATTTATATAGAAACATAAATTCAAAAATTGCCCCTTTGATCTTCTAAAAGATTTGATCAATGGCGGTGATGGTGTCTTTTTGCCTTCAAAGGTTAAGGTGGCCATTGCTTGAGATAATTGATTGGAGTAAACCAACCGTGCTTGATCCTTGAGTCTTGAAGGGTCAAGACGACCATCGATGCACCGTTCATACAGTTGGTGAAATGATTAATCCATGACAATTGGTGAAATGATTAATACAGTTGGTGCACCATTCAAGAAAACCACAACCTGTTTATTCGGGACTAGAGGTGTAGATATCAAAGGTGGAGGCAGAGTCTATGCAACAGGAGTACAGGGAGTAGATCCAGGTTCCAGGGTTAGTGGGAGATCCTTTTCCATGTGTTGATGCAGTATAGTTATATAAGAAGGCATAAGTGAGAAATATCTTCCGCGAACCTTAAACTTCTCTAAACTTAGCAAAAATGATTATCAACTTTAAATCCTGGCTACGTTGCCCTATTAAAAAATGTAAAAGGAATGTTGCGCACCATGCTCTTTGTCATACATTTTTAGCAATAGAATAGAACAATAGAATTGAAGTAAAATTTTGTTTTTGAAAGGGAATCTATATATGGATTACTATGGTCAATGAATTGCCAGAAACTCAAACGATCTAAGAATGAACATAAAGGGTTTTTCCCACCAAGCATTTCATCTAGAATCGAACATTTGATTTTTTGGTAGTTTACAAATGTTTTTCTTGTAGAATTTTAAAACGAAGTCGAACACACAGAAACATAGACTTTAAAGAGAAATCACACATAGGGGATAGTGCAGCTTCATTAAACATGAGCTCGATATCAACTTTGAGTGTGTGATACCATATGTTTTATGTTGGAATTAGTGCAGGGCATAGATATCTAAAATGGGTTGACAGGAGCATAAGGAAAGGTACTTTCAGTAATTCAAAAAGCCGTACATCATATTAAGATGGAAATCTTCTGCTAGTATATGTATAATCCTTTTATGTGAATCGACGTCCATAATAATGGTATCATTCCAGGATATGTACGTTTTCCCTGCTCTTCAGACTTAGGTCAAGTGTTTCCAAACCCTGCTCTTTGTCGTGACGTCTCTTTCTAATCCTTTCAATGATAATGATGAGAAATAAAATTGAGAGACATTCATCAATCCACTGTGACATATATTGTTAGGGAGCGTAGGCATAAAGAGAGCAAGAATTTAATAGCAAAGAAAATCAGACATAAAAATCAGACAATTAACACAACGTTTTACGTGGAAACCCTTCTAAGGGAAAAAACTACATGGAAATGATAATCAGTGTTCTTATTATTCAAGGGAGAATTACAACAACCAACCACACGCTTACAATCTTCCTCACAACTCCTTCCTAGACACTCTGCTACACTACATTTCTACACCACACCTCTATGGATATGCAAGATATATAGTATCTATTAGACTATTAGACAAACTGATTACATCGTGACAAACTGTTGATTGAAGTGTGCATGCATGAGCATTCTATTTTTAGCTGAAACAATGTGCATGCTTCCATGTGGGAACTTAGTTGGAAGTTTCAACAATATCCACCTTGACAACTTAATTCATCACCTTCTCTGCAAGCCAAGAGAAGCCAAACACCATCCTAGATTCTCTAACAAAATTGGTTTTGTGAACATGTTTGCAGAACTCACATTTGTATGGTCCTTTTCCAAAGCCATTCCTCCTTTATCAACAACTTATCTTACAAAATGGTATTTAATAGAAATATGCTTCCTCTTATTGTTATAATATGGATTTCTAGGCAAATGAATAGCAATTTGACTATCAAAGAATACTTTCACCTTGTCTTGCATCCTTCCAAACTCACTAGAGTAAATACATCCTGAAGTGGATATCCTTTTTTCCAAGTCACCTACAAAATTTGAATCGACATAAACATATACTGAATCACTGGAACCATCATAGGTGATAGAATAATTACTTGTGTGCCTAAGGTATCGAAGCACCCATTTCGTTGTTGCCCAATTCTCTTTACCTGTGTTTGTCATGTATCTATTGACAACACCAACTGCATGTGAAATATCTGGTCTAGTACTCACCATCGCGTACATCAAACTTCCTATTGCATTGGATATTTGCACGACTTTCACATTATTCATACAGAATCTCATAAGTATTTTCTCCACATATTTCTGTTGTGATAACCACAACTTACCATTTTTCCTATCTCTATGTATCTACATGCCCAAGATTTGTTTTGTTGCTCCTAGATCCTTCATATCAAACATACTAGCCAACTCAATCTTTAAGCTATTGATTTAGAGCATGTTTTTTCTTGCAACAAGCATATTGTCAACATATAACACCAAAATAATGAATATGTCATTTTCCAACATTTTAAAGTAAACACAATGATCATATTCACTTCTTGTAAAATTTTCGCTCACCATGAAGGAATCGAATTTCTTGTCTTATTTCATGGGAGATTACCTCAGGCCATTACAATGACGTCTTGACTTCGCAAGAAATCCTCTTATTTCTATTGTGAACAAACCCCTTCTAGTTGTTCCATATATATATCATCATCCAAATCTCCATGTAGAAACGTTGTTTTAATATCTAGCTTCTCTGACTCAAGATCAAGTAAAACAACTAGTTCTAACACAACACAAATTGAAATAAACTTCACAACTCGTGAGAAGATTTCATGAAAATCAATACCTTCCTTTTGAGAATACCCTTTTTCTACCATTATCTATTTATACCTTTCAACTTTATCATCATCATCGTTTTTCAGTTTGTAGACCCACTTGCAACCGACAACCTTCCTGTCATGTGGAAGTTCGACCAGGTTCGATGTTTTACTCCTCTCTAAGGCATCCATTTATTCTTTCATACCTTCTTACCATTTAACACTTTTAGATCCCTTCATTTCTTCCTGATAATAACTAGGTTCTCCATCATTACAAACCAAATCCATAGATGAAACATAATCATTATACCAGGTAGGAGGATTCACGACCCATGTAGATCTCCTTAGAGATGGTTGAGGCATATCCACAACTTCCCGTATATTTTTTGCATCTTCATCTTCTTCTTCTGGAACTTTTCCATGCTCCTTTTCTGAAGATGGTTGAGTCTCCAACTAAATTTGTTGAACTTGTGGTAATTGTTCTTGTCTCACTTCAACATCTATGAGATATGATTTTATTAGTGAGGATACATCAAATACTACATCCCTGCTTATGATGAGTTTGTAGGCAGTAGGATCCCACAATCTATACCCCTTAATTCCTTAACCATAACCAACAAAGACATATTTTTTTAGTCTCGGATCTAACCTAGAAATTAGATTTGAATAATCACACTAATGAGATGTCCATACCTATTTCAGAATCTTATATTTTATTGTAGTTGATGGTGACCGATTTATGAAATAGCATGTTGTAAGAATTGCTTCTGCCCACAATGTTTGTTGCAACTTGGCATTACTAAGCATGCTCTTTGCTCTCTCTAGAAGAGTCATATTCATGCATTCAAAAAAACCATTATGTTGAGGAGTATAAACCGTTGTCCTATGTCTTTCGATTCGAGCTTTCTTGCAATAGTTCTCAAGTTCCAAATAAGTGAACTCTCCTCCATTATCTATTCTTAAACACTTGATTGACATGTGAGTGTTCTTTTCAACAAAACCTCTAAACTGCTTAAACATAGTAAATACATTAGATTTTATTTTAAGTAAATAGATCCACACCTTTCTAGAGTAATCATCTATAAATGTCACAAAATATGATGATACTCCAAAGGAAACTATAGGGGATGGTCCCCAAACATCTGAATGAATGTAATCAATAATAGCTTTGCTTAGTTGTCTTCCTCTTTTAAACTTTTGTCTACACTATTTTCCAAAAACACAATACTTTCAGAAATTCAAATTCAAAAACTTTAAACTTGGAAATGACTTATGATTAACCAGTACCTTAAGCCATTTATCGCTCATATGACGCAAATGTTGATGCCATAAACAAATAGAGTCACTTTCACTTTTAGATTCTACCACTACCTGATTTATTTGAGTCCTTCCTTCAAGATGATAAAGGTTCCCAGCCATCATTTCCTTCATGATTACTAAGATGCCCTTGGACACCTTCAATACTCCATGTACACTTGTAACCAGCTGAATCTAGAACTCCCAATGATATTAATCTCTTTCAAAGTTCTTGTACATGCCTCACATATGTTAATGTTCTTAAAGTACCATCATGCATTTTAATTAATCCGGAAGCTACCAACCTAAACAATTTTACAAGAAAAATCATTTCCCATTAAAACAATGTCATCATCAATAGATTGATAAGTTGAGAACTAACATCTATGAAAACACATGTGGATGAATGCACCAGAATCTAACAAAAAATGTTGATGTAAAACATCACAAGTAGATAATACCCCATCAAAATATCCAAGTTTCTTCCTTTGTTTGGACTCCACAAAATATCCAAGTTGTGAAGTAAATATATATCAAGTTGTTTAGAGAGCACTTTATTTAAAAAAAATATCTTTTAATCTCATTTCAACGTCATACAAAAAAGTTTGCTACAAGTGTTTCCGCAAAGGAAATATCATTGTAGACTCGCGTGCTTCGAAGATTTTTTTCCAAGTAAAGACAGACACGTGCTCTCTGCATGACAAAAGAGTTGGATTCCTTAACAGTTAGAATTGGAGAAGACATGCCTTCCTTCTTGAATGGACGACTCGGGTAGGACGTACTTTCTTTCATGGAAATACTATGATACGAAAACTTTGGGATAACCCGTAGGGTGCAAGATGTCTTTCCTTTCATCTTACTTCTTTCTTTGCTCCTATTTCATTTCACTTATTTTAATGAAGGGATAACCTTATGAAGTGAGATAAAACATGCTTATAGATGCTAAGTATCCTCACCAACATATGGCTGATACTCACCAACATATGGCTGCAAATCCTAATGCTCCATCTGAAACAGTTCTTTCCACACAAATTCAGATCCATTTCCAGATATCAATTCTACAACAACTACTGCTAAAGTGGTATATTATTCATCTATTACTTCAAAACAAATTGGCTCGCAATATTTAGCATTGTGCTACAGCTCCCTCTTTGGTTCGATAGTGCTTCGATTATGACGAGTAAGTTACACTCTCTGATATGTTTGAGGATGCAGGGATAGAAGTGAAGATGGGGCAATGTGGTGAGGAGGTGGTGAGGCGGCACAAAAAGATAAAGTTGTGAATATGAGCTCTAAGTTACATGCTGTGTGATATGTTTGAGGATGCGGGTATATATTTGAGGATACAGGGATAGCAGTGAGGAGGGGAGAATGTGGTGAGGAGGTAACGAGGTCGTTTATAGAAAAACATTTATGGCCTGAAGTGTTTAGTATTATTTTTCTACTGACCCGTAAATAGGTGGAGTGTTTTCTGGCCTGAAGGGTTTAGTATTATTTTTCTACTGACCCATAAATAGGTGGAGTGTTTAATATTGTCTGTATAATCCCATTAATAAGTGGAAGCCTTTTACCAATAGTTTAATTTTTGATTTTGATTTTTTAAGTGCATTTGATGATATCAAAGTCGCAAGATTAGAGCTTTGACAAAAGCCATATAGGACACATTGAGGAGTGCAGTTGACCTGAATCTGGTAATCATGTTCTCTTCTTTTGGCATATATTTATAAGAGGTTCGAGAGATTTCTTTTCGGCTCTATCTGTGTTTATCGACCTAAGTACGTGATGCCCAACAAAGTAACTTTTAAAAGCTGATATACGAATATGCCAATTCCAAAAGACTTATAAACAAAGTGTTAGCTTGCCTTTTTGATACATTCTTTCCTCCTCAATTCTTTCTTTTTGGAGGAACACTAATTTTACCATTTCTTTATAACCATACAATTATTTTCTTGATATTTACATAATGATATTAAATAAGTTCTGGTTTACTTTGCATGGATTTGCAAAAATTCAACAAAAAGGAAACAAGATACCATATTTATGAAGTGTCTTATGTTTTAGTATTCTAAATACAGTATATCTAATATTATGTTTCTTTCATGTTGAGTGAGATCGAACAAAAATTCCACCACTCGAATGATGCTAAAGGTATTATGGATTATGGAGATCAATATGGTGTTTTGTTTCATTAGGAGAGATAAAACAAGAGTTGCATGATTCATTCACTTATGAATGCTAGTGACCGGTTGTTTTTCGTCCATAGGAAATTTTTGTATTCATCACGATTATATTTCATTCGATAATTGATAATATCAGTTATTACTATTTTTTTTTGAATTTGGTTAGTAAACTAAATTAATTGGCGACTTGAAGTTTGCTCATCTTTTCTAAAAGAGATTAATTTTATATTAATATTTAATATGTTGAAAAGAAAAATTATATTTAATATATTGCATTAAAGGGAAGATTTGTGAGTTATTAAAGATTTTTATTTGAATTAGTTATTAAAGTTTTTTATTATAAATTTTTAATATGATAATATTTTAGTTACATATTTGTTTTATGGGTATATATTTTTTATTAATGTTATTTATTTTTTAATTAAATTATTAAGTTAATTTATTTGAAATTTTCAAATTTAATTAATTATAAATTCTGACTATCTAATTAATTCTGCCAGTAATCATATGTTTGTTTGAAAAATTAAGTCATGCATATCTAAGTATGAACTAATTCAAACTCTAAAACTACAAACTCTAAAACTACAAATAAATCATTAAATCAAAATTATAGATCAGTGATAATTTAAACTTATGTTACATTAATTTCAAAAAATTATTATTCTTACTGATCTGAGGGATGTTTAAATCTATCCCACTTTACCCTTAGGGATGCGGGTGACGAGAATGGTAACATTTAAGTGACCATTCATATAAAATCCTTTGCAAGATGTCTTTATTGAATAAATTGACTTTTTGTTTTATTAAAGGTGCACATTCATATAAAATCCTTTGTAGGATGTCTTTATTAAATAAATAGGGTTTTTATTTTATTAGAGTTGTACATTATATGTGATCTAGTGGACCATTCTAAAACTATTATCAATAAACTCATTTGGAGGACATATGAAAATACAGATTATACATTTGTAATTGTGGTTGGCAATGATGCCATAACTATTATCCAAAGCCATGCCATAATGGATAGATATAGTGTATTTCCAAGAAAAATATAGAGTTTCTAATGTTTATATGTGATCTCATGGACCCCTCTAAAACTATTATTAATAATCTTTTTTGGAGGCCATATGAAAATATAGATGATACATTTTTTCATCACAAAAGTTAAATAAATTAAATTATAGAGTTGTAATTGTGATGTAAATGATGTCATACCTTAATTATTAGCCAAGGTCATAATGGATAGATATAAAGTATTTCCAAGAAAAATACAGAGTTTGTAATGTTTGACTCAAAGATAAAAAAAAATGTTAACCTTGAGATCATAGGGAGTTTAACGGTTACTAAAAACATGAAGTGTAAAGGTTACATGCTTATTTAACAAGGATACATGAAATGAAGTGTGAAGTGTAAAATATATATGATGAGTTATCTAAGGGTAGACGAAGTATAGAGATTACATGAGTATTTAAAAAGGCATGAAGTATAGAGATTACATGAGTATTTAACAAGGGCATGAAGTATAGAGATTACATGAGTATTTAACAAGGGTATGATAGAAGTTATGATATTTTTGAATATAATTTTATAGTTATTATAAATCTTATTAGAATAGTAACTATAGGGGTTATGTGTGTTGTTTTTGTACGATCTCAATTTATATGCCTTATTTTTTTCGACAATAGTAATGATGTTGTACATCATCGTTGGCATATGCAGTCGAAGAAAAAATAACGGGTTATAAAAAAAAATTATAGTTAACCCATACCTTAGTTATTAGTCAAAAGATCATAAAGGATAGATAATGTTAATCCCAAATAGACCATAAACCTTATAATGTCTAATTGATTTATGAACAAAAATATCCAAGAGATTATTAACATTGATAACATAGGGGTTTTAATTGTTACTAAAACACATGAATCAAAGATTCTACATGAGCTTTCAACAACGAAAGCATATAGTTTTATAAGAATTTTCTAATATAATATTTGTAGTCCTAATAAGGATTATTAGCATATTTTCCATATGATTAATTTTATTTTTTTTGGTTGTAATCCCACATTCCATGACTTATTTTTTTAGAAATTAAGAATGATGTATGTACATTATCATAGATATGTGCATTCTAGTGAAATCATTTCTTTTATAGTTGTTAAAATAAATTAATAAAAATAAAGTAATTACAAGTGAGAAGGTAATAGATCACGATTCATAAAGGGAACCATTTTCTTATGTGAAAAATAGGTATATGTATAATCTAGTCTCTTATTTCCATCTAGAAAGGATTAAGGTACAATGATGCTTCCTTAAGAGGAAATCCCATTATTCATATCTTTTACTCTATCCTTTGAGGAAGTATTGGATTCTCCAATCAAAACTTGTGGCTCACATATAACATATATGTTATATGTAATACATATGGCATATATGTGAGCTAGCTCACATATGACATATATTATATGTGAGCTTCCTCACATATGCTATATGTGAGCTAGATCACATATGTTATATGTGAGCTAGCTCACATATGTTATATGTGAGCTAGCTCACATATAATAGCTTACATATATTATATGTGAGATAGCATATGTTATATGTGAGCTAGATCACATATAATATATCAACATGCATTCAATGGCATGTGAATGATTATGCTATATCTCTATTAAGATAAAATTTGACAAAAGTAGCGAGAAAATTCACAATCTCTTTAAAATTTGATAAATACTAAAAAATTGTATTTGAAAGATGAATCCAAAATAACATTTGATTAGCTAACATAGAGTTATGATCAAATTTTGGAAACAAATGAGTTATAAAAAGTCCTGCACTACCAAAAATAAAATAAGAAAACTCAAACACTTTCTGATACTCAACATGATCATAAAACTAAAAATTTAGGAAACTTTGGAGAAGAGAAAAATATCATAACTATTTGATAAAATGAAGTAAATATGTAAGTATCAAGATGATACAAAAGTGAAATACCCACTAGATTAGATTGAATAATAAATACATTCCTTTTAAATTATTAAATATATATTGGTAGAATCTAATGTTGTGATCTCCAACACCTCATTATCATGATCCACTATATAGGCACTAGTAATATTATAAGGATTCGAGGCGTATGGAAAGGTAAAATTGTTTTCACTAAATATCTAAAAAGTCTTGAGTTGTAGGTTGAATACACCCAACAATTAACCATTCATCCCTGCAATCACACTATCAAAATGATGGTTGAATCTTTATCTATGTAGTAGAGAAATAAAGTAAACATTGTCGAGACACAAGAATCCCTTATCATGGTTTCATTTTTATTTTTATTTTCAATCACTACAAAATATACAAAATGATTCCATAAGGTTGAGGTTTTTCCCAAGAAATACCTAACCATAATATGAATTGAAGTCGTAGATTCAGATTCCCATGAATCCTTACAAAATTATCCCACAAGCTTGAGGTTTTTCCAAAGAAATACCTAACCATAATATGAATTACTAACCATAATATGAATTGAAGTCGTAGATTTGGATTCCCATGAATTCTTTATGATCTTCTGTACTTTTGGACTCCAATGCCAAACAAGTGATGAAGAAATATTTCATAAAAGTCTTGGTAGGAAAACTTGTCGACCATCTATTAAAAACAAATACCAACACATTTCAATAAATGCTTGACATTCAAAAGAGACATATCACCACAACATTAGGAAATGATGCTAACAAACTATGACTACCGACAGATTGGGGTGTGTGGTAACCAAAATAAATATTAACCCCAACACCTTATGAAAGAATCCATTCTCGACCCTGTCTTGGGCCAGCCAGTGTTCTCTTACTAAAGAGAGGATGGCCCCTACTTTATGTAAGTCATCTGAAACAAACATTTGGATCAAATCTCAAGCCTAAAGATCCCATATGAAAATATTGTGAATTTGGATGAGGCCTTCAACATTGCGTCAATGTCCTCCTAAAATATGTATTTTAATAAATTTTTATTTAGAAAATATTTGAAGTAATAATGACACGTAACATATCCCTCAGTTCTAAAGAGTTTGTTTTTTTGTTATCACATAACACTTCTATGACTATTGACATAACTTATTATGCACTTATATTATGTATGTTTCTATTTAGAATATAACATACAACATTCTTGTATGGAATGCTTGTTTATCACATAACACTTTTATGAATATTAACATAGCTAAGCCTCATGGGATATCACAATTGGTGAGAAGTGTGTATACTTCGTTGGCACGGGGATATTATGAGTTCAAGTCTTGTGCTCATGGTGAGTTTCCCGCATCTATTTAGAATATAACATTTTTATATGAAATATAGAGGGTTAATTCTTATTTTTAACTTTTTTTTTATATTTGATTCATCTTACACTTCAATTTTTATTTTCCATCTTAAATTTAGATCTATCATATCATGATATCGATAAAAAAAAAAAATCTATTTGCATGTGTGTGTGTGTGTATGAGAGAGAGAGAGAGATGTCCCAACTACAGGTTGGAGTAAGGAAGGAATTACACATCATCATGACCATGATGATATATAAACTTAAATCCATGTTGGGATAATCTTTTCTAGTTTCAATTATGATAGGGATCAGGTGGAAACCATTTTCAACATTTCGTTGATGTCCTCCTAAAATTTGAATTTTAATTAATTTTTATTTAGAAAATATTTGAAGTAATAATGACACATAAAATATCCCTCAGTTCTAAAGAGTATGTTTTTTTTTTATCACGTAACACTTCTAAGAATATCGACATAACTTATTCTGCACTTATATTATGTATGTTTCTATTTAGAACATACCATACAACATTCTCATATGGAATGTTTGTTTATCACATAAATTTTTTATGAATATCAACATAGCTAAGTCTCATGGGATAACACAATTGGTGAGAAGTGTGTACACTTTGTTTATGAGGTTATGAGTTCAAGCCTTGTGTCCCTATTTTGTGAGTTTCCCGTGTCTATTTTCCTTGGTGAAAAAGAATATTTTGTGAGTTTCGACACTTATGTTATGTATGTTTCTATTTAGAATATAACATTCTCATATGAAATCTAGAGGGTTAATTCTTATTTTTAACTTTCTTTTTATATTTGATTCATCTTATACTTTCATTCTTGTTTTCCATCTTAACTTTAGATCTATCATATCATGATATCGATAAAAAAAAAATGAGAAATGTTTTTTACCTTGAAAATTTTGATGCCTCATGATGCATGATAGGTGGAGAGTTATGATGGAGCTATATCAGTTATAATTGCATGTAATTGATTAGAAAATTAAAAACAAGTTTGATAATATATCTCATGTGTTTGTGTGTAACATCTCACTCTTGCACGCACATGATTTGACTTATTCTTTACGGACACTTGCGTGCAAGTGATCCATATTTGTATATGGTTGTTTGTTTTGCTTCTGGATTCTGATGATGATGATGTTCGATTATGATTTTATGTTATTTTATATCTATGTATAGACAGGTGTTATTGATGGGTTTCTTTAGAGTGCGTAGGACACTTGACAGATTGAAGATTCCGATGGAATCAATGGACCTCCTTGGACTCCGGATCGAATCAGGGAGTGGACTGTATATGGTTTGGGAATTTCTATTTATGCATATGTGACATATGATCGGGTATATTATGATGTTGTTTATGGATCATTGATGGTTTTTCCTTGATCGATGCAAGATGACGATTGCTTGCTAATAAGAATCACATAAGGAGTAAAGGGGCCATGCAAAAAAACCAAATATTGAGAGAGAGGTGTGGCAACAGTCTTGCCACAACCTAATAGCACTTCGTTCGTGGCTCGAATTGTAGGTTATCAATTACCTAGTTCGAGAGATCCACGATGCCATGAGGGAAGACTATGACAATCATTCAAGAAGATTCTAAGGGGTGCACAACAAGGCAGGGTCCTTATTCCTTAGAGGCCCTTAGTCTCTCACAAGGTCGCCTGATGGAGTATTGAATCCAAGGGTTGGACAACTACCAAACTAGTCAAAGACGAGTAACACACTTGGAGAACTTAGTGCGTCTTGAAGGGAACGTCGCATAATTAAAATTTGAAACAAAGGCGAGTGGCACCCTTGGATAACATAGTGCGTCTTGAAGGGAACGACACATAATTAAAATTTGAAACAAAGGTGAGTGGCACCCTTGCAGCACATAGTGCGTATTGAAGGGCACGTCGCGTAATAAAAATTTGAAACAAAGGTGAGTAGCACCTTTGGAGAACATAGTGCATCTTGAAGGGCACATCGCGGTAAAGAAAAGGGGGAGGATGATTCAATGAATCTGGATGGCCTAGAAAATTGAGGGAATGTTAAACCTTGTAAAACCTTGAACATTGCTAAAGAAATTAATCGATTAATTAATTATAGACTGAGTTTATTAATCATATTCCCCAATGGTCTAAGTTTTGGAATTAAAAATCTAACTAAGCCTAAGTCTAGGTTACTCGAAGGCAAAAACAAATTTTATAAAATAACTAATGAGGGGTGAATTAAATCAATTTAGGAAATCAATGAAAATAAAATATATCTAAACAGTAATTCAATACATGTATGTGTGCACAAAATACCCAATTAGAAATTAAATTAAGAAGGGAATAATGAATAAAAGAATGTGTAAGCATGGAAGGGTATCTAGAGTCTAGCCTAACTAGGAGATGTTCCCTATTTTAACTCAACTCCATTTTAAAAAGGCATCAGTTATAAATGGGAAATAAATTGAATAAGGGACAACTAGGTGTGTTTTTAGGAGCGCTTTTTGGATGGGTGAGGGAAATTGACATTTAATTTAATTAAATTATGGATTTATTAGTGAAACTAAGGGAACAAGTGACAAATGTGTGGGGGAAATAATTCCTAATTAAATTATTAAATAAATGAATTAGATGGGCAAATGGCAAGTTGTCAGGGAGAATATTTTTTATAAAGGAAATGGATGAGAGGAGGTATGGGAGATGACTGGTATGAGTAAAGTTATGCTGTCGAAATTTCTTTGATTGGTTTAATTGTGAGAGTTGGGATACCCAAATCGAAAAAGACAATGGTAGCTCTGCCTTGCGAGGCGAGCTGAGAGCTAGAGTTTTTTGGTTGCATTCGCGCATAGCCCCTTTGCATCTCGGGGGGATAAGGGGGAAGAAGAGAAACCCTAACATTGGCTGGGAGGTACCAATGTAGTCTCAATGGTTAGCAGGTGGGAGACAGGAAGCAGTGAAAGAACCAAGGAACATCCTGAAAATCTTTTTCATCGGCCTTAGTACTTTATAATTTATTTGTAATAGATCGATGTTCATATTCATATTTTAGTTTATAGTTTATTTCTAGTTACATTTATACTTGTCTATACATCCACAGATTTATGATGTTCCTAAACCTATTATAATAACTATAATTATTTATGCATTGTTCTAGCAAAGCGTGGGAAAGTATGTCGGAAAATTCTGGAAATAATTTTTTTTTTGACATGGAATGTAGTGAATGCCATGCTTAAAATTTTACCTTTATTTTTAAATTCATAATTGTTGCCTAACGTTATGTAGTGTAGGAGTTTGACTTGGAAGGTTTCAATATTGTCCATCCGTCAAGGAAGACTTTTATAACAAAATTATTGTTAAGGAACAATTTGTATACCTTGTTTCTACACCCCCTTCCTCCTGTCTGCCAACCTAACATTTCTCTTGCAAACAATAAGCCTTATATCCTTTACCTTGTAGCCCATACGTCTCTGTCTCAGGCCTGAAACACATTTACAAGTCCACCAATCTATGCCTTTATGCTTACATTCGGGCTGGACCAAGATATCTATTTTCTACCTAAACCGGTCTATAAGTATAGTATCTATGGCGTTGTGGATGAAGCACGTCTACTACTTAAAAAAAAACAATGAATCCCATTTAAATATAAGGATGAGTAAACTGTCTCTCTAGTTTAATTCTGTGTGTGTGATGGGAAAATTTAGAAGAATAGTTTAACACTTGCAACTCGAGTTTTAAACCACTACGTTTGGAAAGGTTTTGCCCAACAAATGTTCCCTACACGTGGAGGAACCCATGAGAATTTGGTCCCCACCTTCTCTGAGAATTTTGTGTAGGAAACGAGATGCGTTTTCCTTGTTTTCCTCTGTGGTTTCTTTCAAAGTCACCCTTTTTCCTCTACGTCATTCCCTAAACATGTGCCTCTGCGTAAAGCATCTCACTAAAATCCTCCTTCATCGAGGGTGGATTTAGCACTGCACCTCGGTTGGGGGGGCTTACTTAGCGACCCCTTCACTCACCCAACAAAAAGTTAGTATCTAGCAGCTCGGCCTGAATCTTGGCATTCTCTTTTATTGGTTCCCTTTATTGTTGTTGCGCCCAAACAGACACATATCACCCCCCTTCTTTCTGTACATGCTTTCTTTGTTATTCAGAGCACGTGAACTAACCCTCTTAAGTGTATAGTGGTATATGGAAGTTTTTATCTCGATTTCCACCATGAACGCTTCACCATGGTTACTCTAATCCATGCACTTGGACAATCCTCTCTGAATTTCTTCAGAAAAAACTTAATTCATTGTGTTCCCAATACACATGCCCTCATTTTATGATTGGGGGGCTTTGTTGCAAGAAAATGACTGGCTTCCTCCTTGACTAGGGTTGAGACTCAAGGGACAACTCCTTCATTTGTTACACTTTTTCCTCACTCTGTTTTCCCCTTAGAAGATCCAAGGTTTTAAGGATAGTTATCTTACTTTAAAAGTGGCAGACCTTAACAAGAACATAACCCTGTTGTTGGCTTCATACCCCATTGACCTTTCTAGGGAACCCTTCCTCTACAATTGTAGATGTAATAAATATAGACCTTAGTGCAATATCTAGATTGGGGTCTTGTTGTTTAGATCTAGAGATTCTTGAATTAGTTGGAAGTCGATTTAATCGGTTTTTGTATCCTAGTTGCACTAGAATTGAGTAGTTGTGATAGTGGTAGAAATTCCTTGCAGGATAATGGATAAACTATAGGCTAGTGATGAAGGATTGGTTTTGGGTTATTAATTATCCTCGTTATATGAGAATTTATTGTGGGTTACAATTTTTACTTGAGATGTTTAAAAATCATGTTGAAGGGTATTTACCTACCTATTGTAATAGTGCAACTGGGATGGCATCACCAATATTAAATCTTACCATATTGTATTGTGGATTCTTGAGTGAGAGTCTATTTCTAATTTATTGAAATTGAGTTCTAAATTTATCAGATTCTCTTGTGCCTTATATTAATATTGAGTATGATTTCTTTTAGTAATTGGATTTTTGCGCGTTGAATAAAGTAAGGATTTCTTTTATGCCCTTCATTATGTTGACCTTTGATTGTTTAAGAATTTAATTTACTCTTGCACATTCATACACAGTAAATTTACTCTTGCACATTCATACACAGTTGATTTAGAATTGCTTTAATAATCAATCTACTCTCGCACCTTAATCGTGTGAAAATATGTTTGTCTTAGAACATGTATTTTTGTGCCATCAATTTAATTGATAATTATATTGGTGCCCTGATGTGTATGGATGGTCGTGGGTGTAGTCACTTCTTGTGTGCCTTAAATGGAATGGACGTGTGATTGCTATCAATTAAATGATTTTGCACCTGGAACATAAAACATAGTTGATTACATTGCACCTTATCTTATGTCATTTTATGATTGATGAATGATTAAGTTGTTAGTTCACTTGCGTGATGATTTTAATAATGATGTATGACTAATTAAGTAATTAGACGCCTCATGTGCCCTTAAAAAAATAATGTAATGTATGATTGTTTAGATATTGGACTCGTGTGAATGGAATTTAATGTCATGAATGATGTTTTTAGATATTAGTCTTCTTTCGTGAAATGAAATTTATTATGATGAATGATTACATATTTTCTTTGGGATTTGCATCACAAGTATAACTGATAATTTCTCTTACGCCTTGGATTTAATGTGATATATGACGATTTATGAGAATGATTACTCATGCACCATGTTTAATTGTGTATTAGGATTGATGGATTGATGAAATTGATTGTCGTTGACGTTGTTGTTTTAGCATAGTCAGTTTGGACTTGATTATGTTAGTGGGAAGTAGACACCTCCTTGTTCCTCGGAACAATAACTAGCCTTGAGACCTTAAATGGTTAAAATCAATTGGAACCTCGGCTTGAACGTTTCTTATGTGTCTTGGAGGTCTGAACCATGCAGGATATCTTGGGTGGGTAGTTATTTTAATTTCTAGTGATATGGTTGATCCCTTATTAGCTTTTGGCTTCTGTTAATGATGGTGAGTTGACTTGCGTCGCGATTTATGATTCATACTGATTTTCTTCATTATTAATTGTGTGAATGCAATGATGATGCAGGAGTATCTCTCCACATCAACAACGTGCTAGCCATCCAACACATTCAACGCGCATTAATGCAGAAAGGGAGACGCGCAACCCTCTCGATTTTAAAATTTGAAATGTAATAAATCGTTGTAAGGCTGATAAATGCCACGTCATGCCTTTATAAAGGTAGTGGTTAGGGTTGCCTTAAATGGTTACCTGTAGCAGGTCCAGGTCATAGTCAGGCCTGGACATTCATTTATGGAATGAAGTCGTAGAGTTATGGAGCCGCTCTGTGATAGAAATAGCTCGGAGACAGTGATGAGGATAAGCTCATGGGATCCCTCGTTTTGTGGAAGGAATGTTAGGATTCAGAGTAGAGAGTTAGAGGAGGAGGAGATAATGGTTAGAGAGGTCTAGGTAGAGAGGTCTTAGGAGGTCTTATAAGTTATGACAGAAATTGACAGAACTGAGACTTGTTACATTCCAATCTTTGTAAGCATTGTATAGATACACAAAGATTAATAGAAAAGGAGATTTTCCTGCATACTCTGTGTTTCATGTTTATATGTTTTTATGCATTTCATGTTTTAAATGCGTAAATGGTGAAACATTTTAGAGGTTTCAATATCTTCTCGTCTTTGAATTTCTAAGTGAAAGGAGTGCACATAGTCCACAAGGTGTGCGTTGATAGGGGTGAGGTAACCTCAGAAAATCTCAAGAGGGATATCGTTGAACCTTCATCAGCAGAAGTGCAAGGAGTGCACAGGAAGAACTCTGTCGGGAGTTCAAAGAAAATAGAACTACTAAAGGTTCTGTAAATCTCTGCAAGGAGGGAATTGAGCGTGTGGATAGAGTGCACAGGAGGGACTCTATTTCAAGTTCAAGGAGGAGAAGCGTCAAGGAGAGACACTTAAAGAGTTGTTGAACATTATGTAGGCTCTATAAGGATTGCATCGAGCATAAGAACTCCAGGAGGGCGTGAAGCATTTCTCTGCAAGATATACTTCGAATTGAGTTATTCGAAACCTCAACAGCACCAAGAGCATGTGATTGTGAACTTGTCTCAAGTTCTTAAGTTTAGGAGGAACAGTGCGTTTGTGCACAGAGAAATATCAGAAAGGAGAAGAAGGAAGACAAAACCTTTCGAAGTTTTTGAGTTGACAAAGCTCAGGAGGGGAAGCATTTCTATAACACAGACGAGACCCAAAGGAACCAGGTTGACAAGAGGAAGAGTCGCAGGTCGAAACCTTTGACACTTAGAAAATATCCTAAGTTAGAGAGCAAGGGAAGCTCAAGAAGGAGGAGCAACAACTATCATTAGATTAGTTGGGAAGACAATATCTGGACCATTAGATCAGTGTTCAGATAGGAGGAGCACACATAGGATATATTCAAATATGAGTCATCAGATATCGTGTAGAGGGATGACATCCACACGATCTGCAAGATCAATTCAAGTCTTAGCGCTCATGCCAAGGAAGTGTTTCGGCATTTCATTACCAGGAAATCTGAGGGAAAAGCCTCGGCACTCGTTCCCCAAAGTAAAGAAAAGATATTTCGCAAAGGGATGTAGACCGTCGGTCACAGAGGTTTATGAGTCATCGGATTTGGAGTACACATGGCAGAGATCCGGAGGCCATCGACGTTTTCATCACCAGGAGAAAAAGGGTGAAGACCAGTGAAATATCATGAAAAGAGAGTTCGTGAAAACATCAAGGTCCTTCATCAAGGAGGGCACTTGGCGAGGGTTCAAGGTTTCGAGGAAACCCATGAAAGGTTGTGGGCCATCAATCCAGTTGGATCGTGGTCATTGGTTAAAGAAGAATCTATACCGTTGATCTTTCAAGGAGGGATTTCAGTGTTTCATGGTCCGGGAAAATGAGAGGGAGAATCTTTCGACTCTCATATGAGATCTCGCAAAAGGATCAGTGTCGTTGATCCAAGGGAAGATCTGGACCATTGAACATCCAAGGAGGAACTTTGGGGTTTCAAAAACTGGAAGATCAGGGAATAGAGGCCTTCGACTTTGCAAGTCGCGAAGTCCCGAAACACCTTGGGAGTTATCCCTAGGTCACAGGAGAAAGGTCGCATGGTGAGAAGAGAAGGGAGGCACTAGCCCATGGATCGACATTTCGGGATCTGGGGGTTCAATGGAGAAGGAGTCATGAGACATGGGGTGCCGACTCGCGAAACCATGAAACAATCATGATCGTGGAAGTGAGGAGGAAGTAGGGTCGTTGGATCTAGCCTATATAAGGATCAGAGTTTGGGGTTTCGGGAATTGGAGTGTTGGGTTTACATTGCACCCACACCCACAAAATCACGAAATGAGAAATAACCTTTGGGGTGTAGGCCATGTTCATAGCATCGTGGTCACATTAAGGAAGGGTCACATGCCAGAGATAGGGGAGGAGCTAGTTGTGGAGCTAGGCCCCGTTTCGGGGTTCGACATTTCAGAGGACAAGGAGTCAGGAAGAGCTCGCATGAAGAAATATAGAAACGTGAAAGGCGTGTATCCTAAAGCCTTGGGTCACAGCCCAGGGTCACGAGAAAGAAAGGGATAATCATGAAAGGAGCCAACGTCGTGTTGGGGTGTTGGTTTAGAAAGAAGAGGAGTGTCGAAAAGGTGATGCACACAGAGAGCTTCTCAAAGCCTACGTCGGGGACAAAGGGACCTGTGGATTTGTTCAAGAGGGTTCAACAGGGAACCAAAGAGCCATTTCGGCTCATGGAGGTAGAACGATCCAGTGACCGGTAGGTCATGGACCCTGCTAAGGTAGGGGATCTACATCAGGTGGTATCAGAGCCACTTTTTGTCTGTAGATTTTAGGAAAATGGATGTAGAGTGGATAAATAAAACACTCTGATACACACCATCAGGTGGTACTAGAGCGATAAATTTCGTTTGTAGATTTCATACAGAAGAGAAGAGGAAGACATATTGTTGATGCTCTGTGGTGATTGTTTTCATGTGTGCAATAGTCAATAAACAACACGGTGAGTTGTAAAAGGATATGTAAATGCTCTCAGATGTAGAGTGATCCATAGGCTTGCTAGGAGGGCAGGTGGAATATGGAGATGGATATTGAAGGCCATGAGCGTGGTGGAAGGGGAGAACACCAACATAAAACAAAAGAAGAAATTGATGAGGAACTCCCTTAGATAAGAGTGAGAATGGAACAACTAACATTGACGATGCAACAAGAGGAAAAGGTACACTGGAGGTACGAATGGCCTCTCAATAGGAAAGCCAAATGGCCTATTTGAAAGTTGCTAGCTAGAAAACAACAACAAGAGTTGAAGTAGTGGTTGAGCTATGTTGAAAACCTCAGTAACACAGAAGAAGAACTGGTTTTCATATGTAAGCCAGAAATTGGAGAAACCCTCGATGATGAGGAAGGGAGATCGGTTTCAGATCTCATAAACTGCCAGGAGGGCATAAGTGAAATTTCAAATTTCCAGGTGGGCAATGGAAGGATATTGGTGGATGATCTCATAGACTGCCAGGAGGGCAGCGATGGCAGTTGAAATTGCCAGGTGGGCAATGAGATGAGGTTAGTTGATCTCATATACTGTCAGGTGGGCAGAAATGGACTTTTGAGTTTCCATGAGGTAAATGGAAAGGGATCAGTAGAAGGTCTCGCATACTACCAGGGGGGCAGTGAGGAAAGTTAAAATTTCCAGGTGGGCAATGAGATGGGACCAGTCGGTCTCATAGACTACCATGTGAGCAGCAAAAAATTACCAGGATGCCAAGTGAGCAAGGGGGAAGAGATGAGGCTATGTGAAATTCAAATGAACTCATAGGAGAGTTCGTATCAACAAGGAGTGTTGACAGGAGAGGGTGCGAAATACATTACGATCATTGGGGGAATTGAAGTGTTCCTACCAAGCAACCCATTTGGGGCCGGAGAATGTGTTGTACTTGAAGCAACAGATGAAGGGAAGGCATAAGACATTGTCAAAGAGGAGAACATGGAGAATTCACTGATGTTTTCCCAAGGAGAAGAAGATGAGAATTCAGAAGAATGGCTCAAAATTTTCAGTCAGGAAGCTGAACAGGAGACAATTGTAGTACTGGAAGCTGCAGAAGCAGAAGAAGAAAAGGAGGGATAAGACAACACAGATTTTGTTGATTTGTATCAAGAATTGGAAGCCCTGGAGAGAAGGGTAATGGTACAAATATTTCACATCCAATAGGCCAAGTTGGAAGAAGGTAGAGGAGCATACCAGCCTAGGGAGAAGCTGGAAGAAGATGGAAATATGCCAACAGGAGAAATGACAACAACAAAACTGTCAGGGGAAGGAGCTGAGAAGCAGCTCAATTGTAAGATTGCAAAACTGGAATCTACAACAGAGTGGTTGCTTAGTCCCAGAAAGGGAGATAAAAATAGCAGGGGAGATCAGACAGATTTTTCCACTCATAAGGAGGAGGAAATGCAATCGAGAAGACTACATGAGGAGAGCCAGGCACTAGAGAAACTGGACGAGGTACTTGCGAAGATAAGAAGGTTGATGTTGAGTTCAGTGCAAGAAGCAGTCAGTGAGGAAATGTTGAGCAGAGGAGAGCCTGCCATAGCAATAGGGAAGAAGAAAAAGTAGCATCATAGTTGGAGAGGAGAAAGAATACAACTCAAAGGAAAAATTTCGTATCCAGGTGAATTTCAATACTGGAGAAGGGGAGCTCATGAGTAGGAGCTCATGATTTTTCCAACAGAGGAGTATGATGCAGGATCATCTCTCCACGTCAACAATGCACTAGCCAGCCAACACATTCAGTGTGCATTAATGCAGAAAGGGAGACATGCAACCCTCTCAATTTTAAAATTTGAAATGTAATAAATGGTTGTAAGGTTGATAAATGCCAGACCACACCTTTGTACAGGTAGTGGTTAGGGTTTCCTTAAATGGTTACCTGTAGCAGGTCCAAGTCGTAGTCAAGACTGGACATTCATTTATGCAATGAAGTCGTAGAGGTATGAAGCCTCTCTGTGATGGCGATAGCTCAGAGACGGTGATGAGTATAAGATCATGGGAGCCCTCGTTTCGTGGAAGGAATGTTAGGACTCAGAGTAGAGAGTGAGAGGAGGAGGAGATCATGGTTAGAGAGGTCTGGGTAGAGAGGCCTTAAGAGGTCTTAGAAGTTCTGAGAGAACTTGATAGAACTAAGACTTGTTACAGTCCAATCTTTGTAAGCATTGTATAGATATATAGAGATTAATAGAAAATAATATTTTCCTGCATACTCTGTGTTTGGTGTTTATATGTTTTGATGCATTTCATGTTTTAAATGCGTAACTAGTGAAGAATTTTATAGGTTTCAATTTCTTCTCGTCTTTGAGTTTTTTAGTGCAAGGAGTTAACATAGTCCGCAAGGTGTGCATTGACAGGGGTGAGGTAACCTTAGGAAAACTCAAGAGGGATAGTGTTGAACCTTCATTAGTAGAAGTGCAAGGAGTGCACAGGAAGAACTATGTCACGAGTTCAGGGAAAATAGAACTACTTAAGGTTCTGTAAAGATCTGCCAAGAGGGCATCGAGCATGTGCATAGAGTGCACAGGAGGGACTCTATTTCGAGTTCAGGGAGGAGAATTGTCGAGGAGAGACACTTACAGAGTTTTTTGATCACTCTGTAGACACTTACAGAGTAGAACAACGCCAGGAGGGCGTGAATCATTTATCTGCAAGAAATAATTCGAATTGAGTTATTCGAAACCTCAACAACACCAGGAGCATGCAAGTGTGAACTTGTATCAAGTTCCTAAGTTCAGGAGGAACAATGCCTTTGCACACAGAGAAATATTAGAAAGGAGCAGAAAGAAGAGAAAACCTTTCAAGTTTTCTGATTTGACAAATCTCAGGAGGGGAAGCATTTCTATATTTTGACTCTCATATGAGATAGGGAAGGATCTAGCTTTGGAGCTAGGCCCCATTTCGACGTTCATCATTTCAAAGGATAGTGAGTCGAGGAGTGATCGCACACAGAAATATTGAAATGAAAAAGGCATGCAGCCTAAATCCTTGGGTCACAGCCTAGGGTCACGAGAGAGACAGGGATGATCGTGAAAGGATCCAACACCATGTTGGGGTTCTAGTTCATAAAGAAGAGGAGTGTCGAAAAGGTGACAAGCACGCAGGGCTTCTCAAATCCTGCATCAAGGACAAAGGGACCTGTGGATTTGCTTAAGAGGTTCCAATAGGGAATTATAGAGCCATTTCGGCTCGTGGAGGTAGAACGATCTAGTGACCGAG
Organism: Picea engelmannii; assembly: GCA_009831015.1. Taxonomy (NCBI): domain Eukaryota; kingdom Viridiplantae; phylum Streptophyta; class Pinopsida; order Pinales; family Pinaceae; genus Picea; species Picea engelmannii. The sequence continues at coordinate 95,021 of ML788695.1, read as the reverse complement.
AGGTCGTCGACCTTGCTGAGGTAGGGGGTTTGCATCAAATGATTATGTGTTTCCATTTATTTATTTTAATGCATTGATATACATATCATTATTCATAGTGATGATGTGTCGAACTTGTGTCATGATTGATTGTTAATTCTTTAATATTGTTTCGCTAATAATTTGGATGAGGTGTCGATGATGTTTCTATTATTGTGATGTTTTAAATTCCTAACACCCCCCCAAAAAAAAAAATTCACATGTTGTACATCGCTTTTGTTGTCGTAATGGAAAGGTTGTTACATATGGTATCCGAGTGGGTTCAACCCTACGATTGTGGATCGTCAAGCCTTCCACTGTATTTTACACTCGATTAATAACTTAGAGCTAATTAAACTGATAATCTGTCCATGTGGTGGTCATGGTTAGAAGACGTCGCATAGGTTCACAATGTGGTGCTAAGGGAGGAGGTGTGATGCCTCTAGCAACACCCACACTAGAGGGGTGTAACCCCCAAGGAGGAGATCAAGTCTTTGGGTATGAATAAATTACTGTGTGGGATGTGGTTGTACTGACAAGGTCCTCTCATAGGATTTCAAAGTCTTTGATTACCACCTAGATAGAAATAAGGTCAGGGCCCCTATACCGCCCTAAGGTTTCACAATGCACCCCGACCGGTACTGGTAGCGTTGAGAGGGAACTCAAGAAGGTCAATTTTATCGAGTTCTTGGGTACCACGGATGGCGTAGCCGCTGAGGCATGGTTGGGGAACATTTATATGTCCTTCACACCTCACGATTACACCTCCAACATGAAGGTCCGCATAGTGGTCTTTCAGCTGAAGGCGGAGCACTCTTCTATGATGGAAGATGCTCCTACCTCAACTAACCATGGCCGTTGGAGACATTTCACTCAAATTGTTCGAGAAATGATTCCGGGAGAGGTATTTGTCAGAGGAATTCATTGAGCACAAGCCCAATGAGTTCAACACCTTATAACAGGGTGGTCATACCAGGCCGGAGTATGAGGCCAGATCTAGGGAGTTATTTCAGCATGCCCTGCATATTAACACTAAGAATTCGAATTTCAACAAGTTGTGTTTGGACTTCACTCCAACATTTGTCCAAAGGTGAGTATCCCAGTGTCTCAAGAATCCCACGATGCAAAACAAGAATCCCTCATAGTTGAGGATGAGCTGACATCGGGGAACATGACAGGACTCCTGCAACTCTGATGGGAAAATGACATATGCATCGCAGCAACGTCGCCCACAACAACAACAGTTAGTCCAGTTCAGCAGAATAGACCACGAGCTCAGGCTGGTAAGCCAATAAATTCTACTTCGGGAACCAAGAGTACTGGACGAAAGGATGAATGTTGGACAGGTGGAGAGCCACATTACCAGCAATAATTTCCAGTTGAGAGGGCCAGAGAAGTCATATCAATGGAACCCTCTATAGTTGGATATTGGGAAAACCCACAGTATTCACATAGAAGTGAGTAACCTCTAGGTCGAGCACCAATCCATTGTGCTCAAGACGCCAGGCACAATAACAGACCAAAATTTTTGTTTTGGATAGAGATAGGTACTACAGAAGAGCATGCAATGTTGATACTGAGAGGGGGTGTTGTAGGAAAATCTCCC
>ML788695.1:64900-79110 GCA_009831015.1 Picea engelmannii | reverse complement strand
CTTCACTGATCACTTTCCTTTGGCTGGCTGTAAGTTTCCCTCAAGATCATAAGTTTCATATGTTCAATTCTTCTTTTCCACACCTATGAGATCATAGGTTTGACATTCTCTATTTTGCAGTCCTCTTTCACCATGAGAAAGATTGCTTATATAGCCTTGGAGAGGCTCAACAATCTTGAGATATCCTTGGGGAAGGTGAGTATTTTCCTCCTTCAGTTGAGGATCTGCCCTAGGATCATGGCTGGACTAGGGATTCAAATCCAACTGCCTTCCAAGAATGAAAAGACGCTTCCCCCATTCATCTCAACAGCTTAACAACTTCCCAGAATAGGTAGCACTCCGTCAAAAGGGCCATCAGAGCGTTGCAACGCTCCCTAGTAGGCTTTAGGGGGCGCCATCACTCTCAAAATCTATAGCGCTCCCTCAAAAGGGCCAGGGGAGCATTATAACGCTCCCTGACAGTGTACTGGGGAGCGTCGGCGCTCCGAGATAGTGTAAGGGGGAGCGCTCCTCTCCAAAACTCAGCTTTTTGGGTGCTTTCAGATGGAAAAAGGTTGTTTAACTTCAGTAGATCAGTTCTCCTCCTTCAAATTAGTCATGTGAGATGTTATAAGTGTCTCCTTAGTGTCATTATCATGACAGTATGTCTGAACATCCTTTGTGACACTAGTGACCAACTTGCGACACTTGCGAAAGTTGTGGGGAAGATGCGACACTTATGACAATTGAGAGGGATAATGCGACACTTATCCAGCTGAGAAATTTTGACGTGTAACAGGGGGGTGAATCAGTGTCAAGTACAATTTAAAACCTTTTTCAACTTATACTTAAAGCATTCAATTATATCCAATGATCAATGAACAATAGTATAAGAGTTACACCAATCCACCACACTACACCATGCAAAATATATGATAAATAATCAATAGTTATTGTTCAAGGGAAGTAATGACTTCCAAAGGTAGCTACAGCTTCCAAATGTAAAGGGAGGGATAAAACTCCAAGAGGAAGATATAATCCTCCAATATCAAGAGATATTTTAACTCTCCATCCTTGTCCCTTCCTTCCACCTAATAATATATGAGAGATAATAAAAATTTACATTAAATCATCACCATCAACCAACCATCACATAGAACATGATAATGCTTCATGATAATTCTTCAACTTCTACAATTCTTCAATTCTCTAATCTTGGAGATAATATTACTCAATGTATTTTCTGAAACTTCTCCAATTTTCACTCCTTGAATCCTCCCCAAAAGGAAGTTATAGAAAGAATGTTAGATCTTATTCAATTCTGGTTTATTCAAAAGACCGAACTTGTACAAAATTCCCCACGCTTAATATTTAACACCAGTTTATGAAACTCACACACAAGAAACTACGGGCCATACTCTTTCCAATGAAATTTGTCCCACGTCATTTGGATTCTCTATGAAGAAGTTATGACTGGTTTACCCATAACACCTTAGAGCACATCACCAAAATACTTCATCCTCCCTTGAAATCTGGCCTTCTTTACTTATGATTTCCTATTAAATTCGTCTTGTGTATCAAATGAATGTATAATGATATTTATTTTTACCATTTACGTCACTTCCTTTTAAAATTAGGGTCGAACTGATGCTTTCTTATTTTTTAATTCTGTTCTTTAATTATCTTCAGGGCCTACATGTACTTCCTTCTTCAATTCGCTTTGTCATCTTCAAAAATTCATTTTTCCTCAACCATGAGGATCCACGTGACGTGCCACATACCACAGAAACCAACATGATGTATACTATTATCCACAGGTGCTGTATCTTCATGTTCATTTTCCTTCATTTCCAAATACCTTCATCAATATTGCGGTCCAAAAGCCATGACTAGGGTTGACATCAATGACAACAACCAATCTTCCAACAATCTCCCCTTTTGCCATTGATGGCAACACTCATGCTCCCCCTATGATCATGATCCCAATTTCTACCCCCCTTTGACATCAATGTTAAAGGGTAGGGTTGTTCCCCCTAAGTTTAATGGAAAGATGTAACTCTCTTCTTTGGGGCTGCTCCTCCTGAGCATGGGGCACTCAATAATACTTCATCCTTATTTTTGGTCTTTGGGACTTTTTCTTCCTTAGAATCATTTTGTGTGGCTTATTTCTTCTCTCTCTTCTTCATGTCTAGGATGTATATGTTGTTCATTCTTCTTGTTGCAGTTGCAACCAATCTTCCTGAGTTATTTTCTCTGATTTTACATTTTCGAAAGTTAAACATAAGAGTGTATCCTTGATCACACATTTAACTAACACTGAGTATATTATGATTCAAGTCTTTAACCAATAGAACATTATTTTCTTTTACATTTTTTATTCCAAGCTCTACTACACCTTCTCCAAGTACTTTGGCAATGAGTCATCTCCAAATGCAACATTGCCACCCTTTCTCTTCAAGCTGATGAATTTGTCTTGATCCACAGTCATGTGTGAAGAACATCCACTATCTATGTACCATTCATCTTCTTCTTTACATTCTTCAGCGATTAATGCTATTCAACAATATTCATTGTTTGGAATCTCTTTCCTTATCGATATTGTGGTTGGCATAGGGACATATTCATTCATATATCTTCAATCTCGTGCTTTGTGACAAAGATAATTACATTTGTAGCATACAATATTTTTGTCCATCAATAGGTAAAATGAATTATAATTTATGTTGACAAATCCATGATTATTTCCATATCTTCTATTTACACCATTCATGTTTCTTGCGTATTTTTTACTTTCATTGATTATGCAATTAATTGCCTTATGTCCAAAAATTTTGCAAGTATAACAATGACCAAGAAAGAAATTTTGATACCTGGGAGTAAGTGACATTCTTTGTGATGTAGTCCATATGGGTTCATGATCTACTCCTCTGTAGTTTCCTTCATATTGATTGAAGCTTCGTTGATTCCTGAAGGTAGGAGGTCTTCTTGGATATTCATCTTATTTGTAATCATTCCTTCTTTCTGGTATCCTCATCCACTTCTCATCAACTGTCTGTGTAGCTCTTTCTTCAACTTTCTTGTTGGTATTTTCATCTTCTTTGTATGAAGTTTCACCGATGCATCCAAGATGTGTTAATTCTTTTGGCACTTGAGAGTTTCTTAATCTCTTCCTCAATGAGACAACTTCTTGGTCAAGTTTCTCATAATCTTCTTCTTTCTTCATCATTTGGACCTTCTTTACTTCTGCTATTCTTCTTGCTTCTTCGAGTAGAGTTTTCAAGGAAATGGTTTCTTCTCTTAGTTTCTGAAAGTCTTCTAATTGTTTCTTTAAGCTTACAACTATATTTTCATAACTAACCAATTCACTTCTTAGTTTTCTACGTGTGTCTTTGAGCTTGCTATTTCCAATATCAACATGCTTCAATTTTTTAAGATTCTCATCTTCTTGTTGAATAATTTCTACTTCATGATTTTCTTCTTCTTCATTGTCATCTCTTTCAATCCTTGGATGAGGACATTCAAATTCAACATGTCCTACTCCTTCATAATTAAAGCAAAAGAACTGACCTCTATTTGCTTCATTGAAATATGAGATGTTGAAATTTTCTTCAACTTCTTTTTCTTCTTATGCTTCTTCCCTTGCATAAAGGTCTTGTAGCTTGTCCAAAATCTCTTTTTCTGATGCACATGATCCCACCTTGGATTTCACTGAATTTGTCAATCCATCCAGGATGGTATCTATTGCCAATTTATTATTCCTTTTTGCTTCCTTTTGAGCTGCAGCCTTTGGTTTCTTTAAAGGATTGTATCCTGAATAAAATGAGAACCAAACATATGCCCCAAGAGATTTCAAGTAAGTTTCCATTTTTTTACTCCAGTATTCAAAATTTCTTCCATCAAATGGTGAAATACCATTTGGAATGTTGTCTTCCATTTCTTCTTAGGATCTTCCTTCCACTGGTTAAACTGTACTGAAGGTAACCTGCTTTGATACCAATTGTTCATACTGAGAGGGGGGTGGATCAATATCAAGTACAATTTAAAACCTTTTTCAACTTATACTTAAACCATTCAATTATATCCAATGAGAAATGCAAAATAGTATAAGAGTTACACCAATACACCACAATACACCTTGCACAATATATGAAAAATAATCAATAGTTATTGTTCAAGAGAAGTAATGACTTCCAAAGGTAGCTACAACTTCCAAATGTAAAGAGAGGGATAAACCTCCAAGAGGAATATACAATCCTCCAATATCAATAGAGATTTGAACTCTCCATCCTTGCCCCTTCCTTCCACCTAAGAATATATGAGAGATAATAAAACTTTACATTAAATCATCACCATCAACCAACCATCACATAGAACATGATAATGCTTCATGATAATTCTTCAACTTCTACAATTATTCAATTATCTGATCCTATAGATAATATTACTCAATGTATTTTCTGAAACTTATTCAAGTTTCACTCCTTGAATCCTCCCCAAAAGGAAGTTATAGAAAGAATGGTAGACCTTATTCAATTTTGGTTTATTCAGGAGACCTAACTTGTACAGAGTGCACTGCGCTCAATATTTAACACCCGATTCAGAAAATCGCACACAAGAAACTAAAGGTCGTGTTCTTTCCAATGAAATTTGTCCCACGTCCTTTAGATTCTCTATGAAGAATTTATGACTGTTTTACCCAAAACACCTTAGAACACATCACCAAAAGACTTCATCCTCCCTTGAAATCCGACCTTCTTTACTTTTAATTTTTTATGAAATTCGACTTGTGTATCAAATGAATGTATAATGATATTTATTTATACCATTTATGTTACTTCCTTTTAACATTAGGGCTGACCTGACGCTTTCTTATTTTGTAATTATGTTCTTTAATTATCTTTAGGGCCTACATGTACTTCCTTCTTCAATTCACTTTGTCATGTTCAAAAATTCATTTATCCTCAACCATGAGGATCCACGTGATGTGCCACATACCACCGAAAACAACATGATGTATAATATCCATCCATGGGTGTTGTATCTGCATGTGCATTTTCTATCATGTCCAAATAACTTCATCAATCTTGCCATCCAAAACCCATGACTAGGGTTGACATCAATGACAAAAACCAATCTTCCAACATGTACAAGGATGTGAACAACAATGGCGAGGTAGAAGGATTAGAAAATATTCTAGTAGTACGAGAGTTTGTGGGTGTGTTCCCAGAAGAACTACTAGGTTTCCACCCAAAAGAGAGTTGGAATTTACCATCGAATTAAAACCTGGAACAAAACTGATAGCAAGAACACCTTATTGGATGTTGACCCCTGATTTACAGGAGTTGATAATGCATATGAAAGAGTTGTTGGACCCAGGAATTATACGTCCAAGTGTGTCACCTTGTGGTGTGCCTGTTAATTTTATTACAAAAGACGGATGGGTCGTGGAGACTCTACATTGATTACCGTCAATTGAACAAGGAAACGATCCATAACCAGTATCTATTGCCAAGAATAGATTATTTGTTTGATCAAATGAAAGGCGTGATGGTGTTTTCGAAGATCGACTTGAGATCGGGATATCACCAGTTACAGATCAAGGAGGAAGAAATTCCCAAGACCGCATGCAAGACGAGGTTTGGGCATTACGAGTTTACCATTTTATCATTTGGACTCACAAACACCCCAGGGGTATTCATGAGCTTGATGAATGGGGTGTTCCGTGAACACTTGGACAAGTTTGTTCCAGTATTCATTGACGACATTTTATATATTATTGAATGATGAAAGAACATGACGAACATTTGCACTTGGTACTACAGTGTTTACAAGAGAACAAATTATATGGGGAAATGTTGAAATGCTCATTGTATCAATCGAGGATTCATTCTTCAGGGGATGTTATCAGCAACGAAGGTATCGTTGTGGATCCAACAAAGGTGGAGGCTATTAGGGAATTTCTTGCATGGATGAACGTACCATACATATGAAGCTTCATGGGTTTAGCAGGATATTATCGACGATCCGTCGAAGGTTTTTTGAAGATAGAAAATCCGATTATGAAATTACAAAAGGAAAAAAAGAAGTGTGCATGGACTAAGAAATTCACTAAATCATATCTAAGGCTCAAGGATTTGTTGATGTCAATGTCGATACTAAAAGTCCCAGATAGGGAAGAGGACTTCTTGGTATGTGCAGATGCATCTATGGAAGGCGTAGGTTGAATATTGATGCAAGGAGGTCGAGTGATCACTTACATCTCAAGGAAACTAATACGGCATGAAGAGAACTATGTGATGCATGATTTGGAGTTATTGGCCATTGTGTATTCCCTGTGAGCATGGTGACACTATCTATTTGGATGAAATTTGAACTGAAAAAATACCACTTTGGTTTGCAACACTTTTTTACGGAAATTGACTTGAACGTGCGACAAAGGCGTTGGTAAAAATGGCTTAGCGAGTATGATTTTGAGACTATACATAAAAGGAACAGTGAATAGAGTGGAAGATGCGTTGAGGTGAAGACCACACATATTTCAGTGATACCTCTTTAGATGAATCTTTTTGAAAGGATTCTAACTATACAATGCGACAATGACTAGTATAAAGAGGTTAAGAAAAATATTGGACAAGACACCATGTTGGTACCAAAATTTGAGGGATTTATTGTCGAGAACGATAGATTATTTAGGTTTAATCAATGGATTTAGGTACCACCTAACGATGAGTTAGGAAGTTTGATCTTACAACAAACTCATAGAGTAGTGTACAGGACTCATCCAGGAGTCACGAAGTTGAGGGAAAACCTTAATCCCTTATTCTTTTGGAAATGAATAAAGGCAGACATAGTTAACTATGTGGTAGGTTTTCTGGAATGTCAACAAGTAAAGGTTGAATATCGACATCCGACAGGATTACTACAACCACATATTATTCCAGAATCTAAATGGGAGGTCATTTCGATGGATTTTATCGTTGGATTGTCGCTGACGGCAAGAAGGAATGACTCGATTTTTGTGGTAGTAGACACTTTGACGAAGAGTGTACATTTGATCCATGTGCATACGACGTATCAGGCACCAAACATAGGTATATTTTGTATCGGTGAGATTATGATATTGCATGGTTTGCATAAGAGGATGATATTCGATCAAGGATCGGTGTTTATGTGACAATTTTGGACTACTTTCCAAGAGGCCTTGGGAACCCAACTTAACTTTAGTACCGTGTATGACCCGAATACTGTCAGGAAGACAGAAGGAGTGAACCAAATCTTGCAAGATATGTTGTGTATGTATGTGATGAACCAATAGAAGAGTTGGGAAGAGTTATTTCCACTGGGAGAGTTGCACACAACAACAACTATCAAAGCACCATTAATATAGCATCATTTGAGTTTCTTTACAGGAAACCATGTTGGACGCCTTTGAGTTGGGATCAGCTTGAGGATAGGGTCCTGGTAGGACGAGAAGAGAACCAATATATGGAAGAGAAAATGAAAATAATAAGAAAAAATATTAAAGAAGCGCAAGATCAACATAAGAGTTATGTTGATGTGCATCGCGTTGACCATGGCTATGAAGTTGGAAACCATCTTTTCTTGTAGTTGAAACAACACCAGAGTTCGATTAAATTCAGAAGGAGTGATATACTCTCTCCTAGGTAGTGGGACCTTTCAGAAGTGCAAGGAAGGAACCTATGGCCTATCGATTGGCCTTGCCTCATTCTTGGAGGTGTAGGCATGATGTTTATCTGTATTTGTTTTGCAACATTATGTTAGTGACCCTACGCATGTGTTGACATGAGTTCCTTGTAGGCGTCAGAAAAGGGTTCACTCACGATGGAGACAATCTGCATTCTGGACCATCACATTCAACAAATACAACGTCAAACAATCATTCATTTCAAGGTCAGTGGGACAATTATAGTCCGCACTCAACTACCTGGGAGGATGTATATGATAAGCACTAGCAATACCCAGTTTTGTTTGATAGTTAGACATTTATATCTTGTTAGATAATTTATTACTTCACATATATATTGAGAAAGTTTAGGGCGAAGTTTAAAACATGAGGGGGTGTATATAAGATCCCGCTCTTGTGTGCACATGATTTGACTTATTATTTTAGGACACTTGTATGCAAGTGACCCAGATTTGTATATGGTTGTATGTTTCACTTATGGATTATGATGATGATGTTGTTGGATTATTATTTTATGTTATTTGATATCTATGTATAGACAGGTGCTATTTACGGGTTTCTCCTTAGTGTGTAGGACAATTGACAGATTGAGGATGTCGATGGAATCAATGGATCTCCTTGGACTCCAGGTCGAGTTAGGGAGTGGACTACATATGGTTTGCGTATTCATATTTATGCATATGTGACATATGATTGGGTATATTATGATGTTGTTTATGGATCATTGACCGTGTTTCATTGATGGATGTAGACTGACGATTTCATGCTACTTAGACTCACAAAAGGAGTAAAGGGGCCATGCACAACAACCAAATACTGAGGGAGAGGTGTGGTAACAGCCCTGCCACAACCTACTAGCACTCCTGTCGTGGATTGAATTGTAGGTTAACGATTCCCTAGTTTGAGAGATCCACGATGTCGTGAGGGCAGCCTGAGACAGTCACTCATGAAGATTTTAAAGGGTGCGCAATAAGGAAAGTTCCTTATTCCTCATAGGCCCTTAGTCTCTCACAAGGTCTCCTGATGGATTATTGACTCCAAGGGTTGGACAACTACCAAACCAATCAAAGGTGAGTGGCACCCTTGGAGCATGTAGTGCGTCTTGAAGGGCATGTCGCATAATTAAAATTTGAAACAAAGGTGAGTGGTACCCTTGGAGCACGTAGTGCATCTTGAAGGGCACGTCACATAATTAAAATTTGAAACAAATTCGAGTGGCACCATAGAAGCAGTGTGTCTTGAAGGGCACGTCAAGGTAAAAAAAGGGGGGATGAGTCAATGAATCTAGGTGGCCTAGAAAACTGAGCAAATGTTAAACCTTGTAAAATCTTGAACACTGCTGAAGTAATTAATTGATTAATTAATTATAGACTGAATTTATTAATCATAGTCCCTAATGGTCTAAGATTTTACAATTAAAAATCTAACTAAGCCTAAGTCTAGGTTACTGGGAGGACCAATTTTTTTTTTATAAAATAACTAATGAGAGGTGAATTAAATAAATTTAGAAAATCAATGAAAATAAAATAAATCTAAAGAGTAATTCAATACACATGTGTGCATAAAATACCAAATTAGAAATTAAATTAAGAAGGAAATAAAGCATAAAAGAATGTGTAAGCATGGAAGGGTATCTAGAGTCTAGTCTAACTAGGAGATGTTCCCTGTTTTAACTCAACTCCATTTTAGTAAGGCGTTAGTCATAAATGAGAAATAAAGGGAATAAGGGACAACTAGGAGGGTTTTTAGGAGTGCTTTTTTGATGGGTGAAGGAAATTGACATTTAATTAAATTAAATTATGGATTTATTAGTGCAACTAAGGGAACAAGTGACAAGTGTGTGGGGGAAATAATTCCTAATTAAATTATTAAATAAACGAATTAAATGGGAAAATGGCATGTTGTCATGGAGAAAAATTTCTATAAAGGAAATGGCTTAGACGAGGAACGGGGGATGGTTGGTATGAGTAAAGTTATGCTATTAGAATTTCTTTGCCTGGTTTACTTGTGAGAGTTGGGATACCCAGCTCGAAAACAAGAGTGGTATCTCTACCTTTTGAGGCAAGCTGGGAGTTATAGTTTTCTGGTTGCGTTCACGCTTGGCCCCTTTGCGGCTTGGGGGGATAAGGGGGAAGAAGCATACCCCTAGCGTTGGTTGGGAGGTACCTGTGTAGTCTTGACAATTAGCGGGTAGGATATAAGGAGTGAAAGCGCCAAGGAACATCCACAAAATCCTCTTCATCCATCTCGACACGAGCACAAGCGTGGAGGAACATCCGCAAAATCTTCTTCATCGGTCTCGATACTTTATAATTTATTTGTAATAGATCGATATACATGTTCAGATTTTAGTTTATAGTTTATTTCTGGTTAGATTTGTACTTGTGTAGACATCCATGGATTTACGATGTTCCTAAACCTGGTATAATAACTATAATTATTTATGTATTGTTCTAGCAAAGCGTGGGAAACTATGTCGGAAAATTATGGAAAAAAAAATAAAAAATTGATATGGAATGTAGTGAATGTCAGGCTTAAAATTTTACTTTAATTTTTAAATTCAGAATTGTTGCCTAACGTTTTGTACTGTAGGAGTTCGACTTGGAAGGTTGCAATCTTGTTCGTCCTTGAAGGAAGACTTTTCTAGCAAAATTACTGTTAAGGAACAATTTTATACCTTGTTTCTGCACCCTCTTCCTCCTGTCCGCCAACTTAACATTGCTCCTGCAACCGATACGCCTTATAGCCTTTACCTTGTCGCCCATACTTCTCTATCTCAGGCCTGCAACACCTTTACAACTCCTCCAATCCATGACCTTATTCTTACATTTGTGTTGGACCAAGATATATATTTTCTACCTAAACTGGTCTCTAAGTATACTATCTATGGCGTTGTGGATGAAGCACGTCTACTACTTTTAAAAAAAAAAACAATGAATCCCCTTTAAATTTAAAGATGAGTAAACTGCCTCTCTAGTTTAATTATGTGTGTGTGACGGGAAAATCTAGAAGAAAAATTTTACACTTGCAGCTCGAGTTTTAAAACGTTGTGTTTGCAAACGTTTCGCCCAACAAATGTTCCCTGCGCGTAGAGGAACCCGGGAGAATTTTGTCCCCACCTTCTCCGCGAATTGTGTGTAAGAAATGCCATTCGGTTTCCTTTTTTTCCTCTGCAGTTTCTTTCAAACTCATCCTTTTTCCTCTGCGTCGTTCCCTAAACATGTGCCTCTGCGTAAAGAATCTCACTACGATCCTCCTTCGTCGAGCGTGGATTTAGCATTGCGCCTCGTTTGGGGGGGGGTTTACTAAGCGACTCCTTCACTCACCCAGCGAAAATTTATTATCCAATAGCTCACCCTGAATCCTGGCGTTCTCTTTTATTGGTTCCCTTTATTGCTTCTACGCCCAAACAGACACGTAGCACCCCCTTCTCTACGTACATGCTTTCTTTCCTATTCAGAGCGTGTACACTCACCGTCTTAAGTGTATAGTGGTATATGGCGGTGTTTCTCCCTATTTCCACCCTAAACTCTTGACCATGGCTTCTCTAATCCACGCACTTGGATGATGCTCTTTGAATTTCGCCAGAAAAACTTAATTTGTTGCGTTCTCAATGCACACGCCCTCATTTTATGATCATCGGGCTCTGTTGCAAGAAAATGACTGTCTTCCTCCTTGACTAGGGTTGATACTGAAGGGACAACTCCTTCATTTGTTACCCTTTATCCTCACTCCTTTTTCCCCTTAGAAGGTCCAAGGTTTTAAGGATATTTATCCTACTTTAAAAGTGCCAGACCTTAACAAGAACATAACCTTGTTGTTGGCTTCATACCAGATCGACCTTGATAGGGAACCCTTCCTATACAATTGTAGATGCAATAAATATAGACCTTAGCGTAATCTCTAGATTGGGCTCTTGTTATTTAGATGTATAGATTCTTGAGTCAGTTGCAAGTCGATTTAATTGGCTTTTGTATCGTCGTTGCACTAGAATTGAGTGGTTGTGACAGTGGTAGAAATTCCTTGCAGAATAATTGAAAAACTGTAGGCTAGTGATGAAGGATTGGTTTTTGGTTGTTAATTATCCTTGTTATATGAGAATTTCTTGTGGGATACACTTTTTACTTGAGATGTTTACGGATCATGTTGAAGGGTATTTCCCTAGCTATTGTACTAGTTCAACAGGGATGGAATCACCAATATTAAATATTACGATATTGTGTTGTGGATTCTTGAGCGAGAGTCTATTTCTAATTTATTGAAATTGAGTTCTAAAGTAATAAGATTCTCTTGCGTCTTATATTAATGTTGATTATGATTTCTTTAAGTAATTCGAATTTTGCGCATTGAATAAAGTAAGGATTTCTCTTACGCCCTTCATTATGTTGACCCATGATTGTCTAAAAATTTAATTTACTCTTTCACATTCATACATGGTTGATTTAGAATTGCTTTAATAATCAATCTACTCTCGTGCCTTAATCGTGTGAAAATATGTTTGTTTTAGAACATGTCTTTTTGCGCCATCAATTTAATTGATAATTATATTGGAGCCCTGATGTGTATGGATGGTCGTGGGTGTAGTCACTTCTTACGTTCCTTAAATGGAAATGACTTGTGATTGCTAGAAATTAAATGCTTTTGTGCCTTGAAAATAAAATATAGTTGATTACATTGCTCCTTATATTATGTCATTGTATGACTGATGAATGATTAATTTGCTAGTTCACTTGCGGCATGATTTTAATAATGATGTATGACTAGTGAAGTAATTAGATGCCTTGCACGCACTGAAAAAAATAATGTAATGTATGATTGTTTAGATATTGGACTTCTCACGTGAATGGAATTTAATGTCATGAATGATGGATTTAGATATTTGTCTTCTTGCATGAAATGAAATTTATTATGACGGGTGATTGCATATTTTGTTTGGGACTTGCGCCATGAATATAACTGATAATTTCTCTTATGCCTTGTATTTAATGGGATATATGATGACTTATGCGAATGATTACTCATGTGCCATGTTTAATTGTGGATTAGGATTGATGGATTGATGAAATGCATTTTCGTTGATGTTGTTGTTTTAGCGTATTCATTTTTGACTTGATTGTGTTAGTGGGAAGCAGACACCTCCTTGTTCCTCAGAACAGTTGTCAGAGTTGAGACCTTAAATGGTTAAAATCGATTGGAACCTGGGCTTGAACATTGCTTATGTGTCTTGGAGGTCCTAACCATGTAGGATAGGTTTGGCGGGTAGTTATTTTAATTTTCAGTGATATGGTTGATCCCTTGTTATCTTTTGCCTTTCGTTGATCATGGTGTGTTGACTTGCGTCACGATTTATGATTTGTACTGATTTGTGTCATTATTAATTGTATGAATGCAATGATTATGTGCCTCCATTTATTTGTGTTAATGCGTGGATATGCATATCGTCATTCATAGTGATGATGTGTCAACCTTTTGTCATCATTGATTGTTAATGCGTTAATATTTTTTCTCTAATAATTTGGATGTGGTGTTGATTCATGTTGCTATTATTGTAACGTTTTAAATTCCTGTTGTACATCGCTTTTGTTGTTGTAACAGTGGGTTCGTTACATTGTGTTTAACAATATATGTTTATTACATTGGCATATATATATATATATATATATATATGTTTACTATATTCATATTCTAATCTCATTCATTTTATTTCCTTTTATTATCTCAACATTTTTGGCATTATGTTTCTTGTAATTTTATTTTCAATTTATTCAGTGTTATTCAAGATCAATATTTAATGTAATTCACTCACACATTTATCATATCAATATTGATATCTTCAATGAACAATTAGTTAAATAGACACAATTTGTTTATTTTTATTTTTTTTGTACATCCCTATGTGTTGATGAGAGAGAAAGAGAGAGATGTGCCAACTACAGGTTGGAGTAAGGAAAGAATTACACATCATCATCACCATGATGATATATAAAGTAAAATCTATATTGGGATAATTTTTTCTACTTTCAATTATGATAGTGATGTGAAAACCATTTTTTTATTTAATTTTTTTACCTTGAAGGATTGCATGATAGGTCAAGAGTTATGATGGAGCTATGTAGGTTGTACTCACATGTAATTGATTAGAAAATTAGAACCAAGTTTGAAAATATATCTCATTATATAATTTACCTTGATAATATGTCTTGATCATATATTTGGTTCTAACGATATATGTTTATTATATTCATATTCTAATCTCATTCACTTTATTTCATTTCATGTCCTTGTACTATCTCAAATGTTTTGGCATTATGTTTCTTGAATTTCTATTTGCAATTTATTCAATGTTATTAGATATCAATATGTAATGTAATTCACTCCCACCTCCTTTAACATACTAATATTGATACCTTTAACTAATACTTATTTAAATACATGTTCCTTTTGAAGTGCACTTTCATTAAAAAATAATAATTAGACTAAATCATTTTGCACTATATCATTAATTTTTAATAATATATTGAAAGAT
>ML788695.1:49577-64850 GCA_009831015.1 Picea engelmannii | reverse complement strand
ATTAACACTTTTAACAATTTAAGAGGGTAAACCCTTAACAAATTCATACAAATGCTAACTCTATCTAAGAAATTTCATAAAATATTATAAATAATTTATATTTATTTTAATTTTGAATTATAATTTTTTTATTAAGGGAACATGTTAAAGTAAGATTAACACTTTTAACAATTTAAGAGGGTAAACCCTTAACAAATTCATACAAATTCGTAAATTTAAGGTAATAGTTTTTTTTCCAATTTGTTAAGCAGATTTCAAGATATATTGAAGTTAATATCTATCCAAGAATGTTAATCTCAATATATTTATAGTGCAAAGTTAATCGTTATTTATCATTACAAGTCATTATAATATCTAGATAATGTAAATATTTATCACTAAAATCCACTATATTAAGTAGAGATGATGTAAACCAATGGAAAAAACTCATTAAAGATCAATCAAATATAAAGGAAAGATGCGCCGACTTTATTGAATACAACCTGAAATCTAGGCAAATAGTTCCGACATGTGAATAAAATGAATATGAATATGCGAGTAAATCCATGACCGTCGTCTCGGATTTTGTCTATTTTCACACGGTGTCCTCTTTCTTTTGAAAAAGTCGAATAATATTGATCTCGGATTCTTCAGCTGGGATATCTTTTTTTCTTTCCTCCAAAGCGTAGAATAAAGCCCCACAACAATAAAAAAAAATTGCGCCAACCATGCTCACACGGTTTTGACATCAATATCAGAATCTATGGCATCCTGAAATACATTTATGTTTGGAATTTTCGAAATCAGATGGTGCTAGCATCACAGTCAATGGCATCTTGGAATAAGCTTGTTTTTTGGAATTTTCGAAATCTGACGACGCATGCTATATTCTCAAAGCTGGTAATGTACAACACTCTGCCGATGATTATTTTAATGTTGGAGAAAACCAGATATCTGATTGTGTATTTTACTTACTTTTCCACTCGATGATACCCATTAAGAACGACGAGGTCAGAAAATCAGTGACATTCGTGCCTTCTGGACTTAAAATTGCCACGAATGAAAACCCTTCTAGGGTTATACACCAAGCTTGGAAAAACATCCTCAATGCCTCAACATATTATTCTCGGTAGCATCTTTAGCAATGAAATTCCTGGTGTTTGTTCAAATAAATATGTTGTTGATACTTAAATTCTTTTCTTTTTCTATAAGAGTATTTTTGTTGAGACTTCAGACGCTTACTTTTTCTATAAGAGTATTTTTGTTGAGACTTCAGATGCTTACCGCATAACAAGACTCAGAAGCTTTATATTCCAACCTATAGCCCAGATATTGGATTTCTTACCTTCACAGATTACAGAAATTACAGCAGCTCTATATTCCATCCTATAGCCCAGCTATTTGATTTCTTAAATCCACAGATTACAGAAATTAGAGCAGATTCTACTGATCTACAAAGATACATGAGTACTGTTAGTGATAAGCTCGCCTTATGCCTTATCAAAACATGCATCTGCACTCATATCGCAATGCAGGACAGGAATCTTTAATCATGATTCTCGCAAAGACTAAGATGGAGCCCAATTAGATGGCTTTCTATAAGATGTGACTTTCTGTACCAACTCATAAAAATTTATGAAACCTCTCAACAATCTCTACAATATATATATATATGCTCACAATATATACGTTTAATATATATGCTCACAATCTGTACAATATATACGTTTAGGGGCTTGATTCTGTAATTTTTTTTTAAAATCACAATTCTCAGTTACTCGAACTAATTCATTAGACATATAAATACTTTTTTCTATTATCAATATAATAATAAATAAAAACTTATTAAAAAATATTCAATCCAATTATTTCTTTCATATTAACACTGTGTTGTAAAATATATAGGAAAAAGAAATAAACTAAAGTTGTTGGATATGATGTTATGTTGTCATTGATGTCAACCAGGGTTAAATGGATTTATCATCTAGACAAGTATCCATCTATCAGTTGCAGGAATTGACAAACTAAGAATAATGTAGATCATTGAATCAAAATAAGAGCATGATGGTGTTGATCCTTAGATAAAAATTAAATCATGATCAGATAGCTCGGATCCCTTTCCGTGAGTACGGTGAGCAACCAAAAATTGGCTAAGTATCTTATTCTATGGATATCACTTAAAAATTCCAAGTATGGTTCATTATGGAGGTAACGGAAGTTGGACGTGCATTTTGATGAAACCATAGAAGATATATGAGTCTGCGAGTCCACGAGCCCATCACACAAGATAATTCTAAGTAAAATTCCAAGTATGGTTCATTATGGAGGTAACCGAAGTTAGATGTGCTTTTTGATGACACCCGAGAAGACATGTGAATCCACAAGTCCAATAGTCTGCGAACCCAAGAAAAATCACTTAAATTTCTCTAAGTATAGGTTCATCTTTGAGGTTGTGGAAGTTGGGAGTGCATTCTAATGACACTCAGAAAGACATGTGAGTCCTCAAGTCCGAGAGTTCACAAACGCGTCACATGAAACAACTCTAAGTAAAATTCCATGTTTAAAATGAATAAGAACTTTCCACTGAATGATTGATTATATCTGAACCGTCGATATGTCTAAAGCGCCTAGATGAAATATGGACCGTCCATCTCACTGGACGATGAAGTCTGATTCTTTGGATCAAGATCTTCTCAGGACTAATTTGGTCCATTGGATCAACTCATGGGTGCAATTTCAACCGTTTGTCAATAAAATTTAAAGTGGGTTGAAGGAAGCGCATAGGTTCGTAAAATAATTAGGCATGAATAACAGATATATGCACATCGAAATCAATGGTCAATACTTAATCTTGATCTCAATTAGATGGTACTTGAGTCTCTACGAAACCAGAGCTCAGTGCAATGAAGAAATTGATCGTTTTAGTCAATTTAATGAAGGGTTGTAAGATCGATCATTCCATAAGAAAGATTGACATGATAAAGAGAAAAACACAATTAATCTACAAGGAATTTGAAGTCGATTAGGTTAATTTTTTATTACAATCTATTGTGAATTAAGAGGCACATTGATTCATTGAAAAGACACAATGGTTCATTGATGCACATCGTTTGGAAGGATATATAAACTCTTAAGAATGAAAAATGAAAGTATGACTCAGGGAGATATCTGAATATATGCTATGTGAGACAGATTCATGGGAATAAGATTGCAGAGTAAACCTATGTAGTGAGGGTGTAAGGGAGGAGTTAGGGAGGATTATCATCATCTATAGGTTGAAGCATGAACAATATGTAGTTAAATCTTCCTTGCAAGTTGTTTCTTGAAGAAAATAGGGGTTTGGTGCCTCCTTTCAAGTCAGTGCTTGAAGAATTCAGGAGGTTGGAGCCTCCTTTCAAGTTGGTTCTTGGAGAAGCATGGATTTGTAGCGTCCTTCAATAGGTGCTAAGAATTGAAGGGGATTTGTGTCTCCAAGATTTGGTTTTATAAAGAGGATTGGTTTCCTTCACAATCACAGATCATTCCTTATAAACATTTCAATTATTTTTAATTAGATTTATATAATTGATTTTAAATACAAATCCATTGTTGATCTATTGTGGTGATTAATAAATTAACAAAGTAATTACTAATTTTTAAAAAGGTAATATCGATTCACACCTCCTCTCAGTATTTTCAACAATTGGTATCAGAGTCAGTGCCTTCAACACAATCTAATAACTGGAAGGTATATTTTGCATAATCGAATGGATCAACAAGAAGGAATGTCTTCGAGTAGAGAAACTTTGTTCAAAGGGAATGATTAGGTACTTTGAAGTGTGAGGATGAAAGGCTATATAATGTCCATGGGTTGTGATATATGACAATATGTAGATGATGGGTACACTGCACCTGCTACTACTCCCACAGACACAACCATAAAGGAGCTTTGTAATGACAATGCAAGAGAATACAACTCCATCCTAGGCGGATTAGTCAATCATGTATTTGTGAAACTAATGCTTGTAAGTCAACAAAAGAAATATGGGAAAAACTAAAGATCATATATGAAGGAGGAACTTAGAAACTATAAAAGGAATAGTAAATCATTAAGAGAACAACTGTGAGAATATGAAGAAGCACAAAAATCAAGAGAAAGAAAATTTTCAAGGACCATCAAAGAAACAATAAAAGTCATCAATGATTTAAAGACTCAACTCCAAGAGGCCAAAATAATTGAAGAATTCATTATGAAACAACTCAATGATAGGGAACAAAACTATGAAAAACTAGAAGTTGAAATTTTCCTACTAAAAAGAGAAACGAAAAAGGAAAAGAAGAAGTCAAAGTTTGAGAACATTTCAAATATTTTAAACGATATTCTTAACATCCAAAAATCACCAAATGATAAAAGAGGATTGGGATATGATCAAAACTCAACCTCTACTTCATAGAAAACTGATAAACAATCAATCAATTATGCAAATACTCTTAGAAGTTCCTTAAAAAGAGAAGACAACAAGATAAAAATGGCACCATTAAAGACTGGTTTTAATAAGAAAGAACCTCCACCAAAAAGAAAAAAAGTAATGAGAATAACTCCTCCTAATAGATATTGATGCAGGAGCATCACCCACGTCAAGCGAGCCAGCGCGAAAGCGGGAGACAGTTGAACAAGCCAACACAATTTCTTTTTGAATTTCACCTTGATATTGTTGCGCAAACATTAATGTGTTGATTTGATGAAGCACACTTGTATATTGTAAATGGACCTTGAGCGGATAGCTCACATCTTTAGGTAGATGAGGAATTTAATAGATTTAATGAAAGTAGATAGAATATTTAATTCTAGATTTGATAGCTTAGATCTCGAGAGGGAAACGGGATATAGACACCCTCCTTTGTACATTGTATTATTAGTATTCATTGAAGTAGAAGGGAGAGCAGCAGAGAAGTGTATGAAGAACCTCCATGTAGAGATATTGAATTAATAGAAGAAATCTTTGATTCAATTCCATGGTTGTGTTATTCTCTGTGTATTGTTGATATTATGCTCATGAATGTTTGCTTCTTGTCATGCAATTCCTTTTATATGTTGTGTTTATGATTTCATGGTTGAAGTGAAGTCTGTGAGAATGAGGAGTTAGTTTCAATTGTTTCTCTATCTTGAACCAGAGAATTCCTGCAAGGAGTGCAGTCGAATCATCCGCATGGAGTGTGTTGACAGAAGGGTTCAAGTAGAGGTAACTTTTGTTCTAAGTTCTTAGAAGTGCAGATTTTACACTAGAGCCGTGCAAGGCATGCACCGGCTGGACGAAGACTCAGAGTTGCGATTCTGAGCAAAGGGATAGACAGATTTCTGCTGCAGGAGTGTGCAGGATCAAGGACTTCAACACTTTTTCATTGTTGAAATTTCTTCCGCAAGGAGTGCGCGCAAGAACTTCTTCCTGAGAGAACAAAAGTTGTCAAAGCTCAGGAGGGATAGGCCTACAAAGTCTATTGAAGGGCAGCGGAGAGAAGTTACGGGAGCAGATTGAGAGGAAGAGTCGTAGGTTGAAGAAGTCGTCTCGTGGAGAGACACTTCTTGTTCGGGGATTGCGGTTCCGTGGAAAGTGGACGTGAAGTCTACAATGCAGGGACAAAAAAGGTTCAAAGCTCAGAAGGACAGGAGCGTCGATCGGGATCACGAGGAGCGGGACTCTATTCGTGGATCAAGCATATCAGCATTTCGCGTGGAAGCGATTGGAGATTTGGCCACAGAAATAACAAGATCGAGAGGTACCAAGTTCCAAGGAGTTTCGAAATTCGCGGGGACCACAAGAGTGGTGACGTGGCAGGCGATCTCGGGGCATCGGGTCTCGGGAGTCGAAGGGCCAAGAGATTTGTCTCGCGGGTGGAGAGGTCATGAAAATACGAGGTAGCGAGCTCATCGGAGTCTCGGCATCTCGGAACATCGGGACTCAGAAGAGGAGGAAGTAGAGTTAAAAGGTCGCAAGTAGCAAAGTAACGATGTCGTGGGGCTGCGATAGAACCGAAGTCCCGATAGAAGAAAGGAAGGTCAACATCGACCGAGGCCTCGGATCTTGGGGATCTGAACGGGGCAGTGCTTGACTATCAGACTTGCGAAGCCGCGAGCGCCGATCCTTTTGAAAGGAAGCAGAGAGGGTCAAGCTGAGAGAACCTGTGGGGTGCAGAATTCCTGATTGGGGATTAGAACAATCGTTGAGTTCTTCGGGCCGAGAGAGAGAGAGAAGGTCCCGAGGAGGGCGGTCATGCTCCGAGGAGTGCGGTCGGCACCAAGTGGTATCAGAGAAAGGATTTCTTTTCTTTCTCTAGCAGAGAAGAGGATACATCATGCCGCCTAGAAGAGAAAGGCAATCACCAGATCAGGTGCGAAGAAGAGGTAGGCCAGCAGGAAATCTAGAAATGGAGCGGCAGATGAGGGATCTCAGAGCAAGACTCGAGGAGATGGAGACAGCAAAAATACGCAAAGTTGGTGCCGGGGATCTTAGTGATTCCGAAGTTGAAGAAGAAGCTGGACACGCAGAAGAGGTCACAACATAAGATGCATCAACCGAGAGGTTGATCAAAGCCATCGCAAGGATGGGTGTAAAGGTGAAAATGGATATTCCAGTCTATGAGGGGAATCTGGATGCAGAGGAGCTGCTAGATTGGATTAGAGCTCTTGACACATACTTCGACTATGAAGATGTGGAAGATGACAAGAAAATCAAGCATGCGGTTACACGCTTGAAAGGACATGCAGCATTGTGGCGGGACGAGCTACAAGCTGACAGACGTTGCAAGGGCAAGCAAAAGATCAAAAGTTGGGATCGAATGATTGCTAAGATGAAAACGAAATTCATCCCAAGGGATTACCAAATTACACTGTCCAGGCGAATGCAGAACCTGGGACAGAAACTGATGACAGTCAAGGAGTATACTGAAGAGTTCTACTGACTGAACATCAGAGCAGGTCATCGGGAGAGCGATGATGAGAAGGTGGCGAGATATCTGAATGGTCTGAGATATGACATCTAGGATGAATTAAGCATGCTAACCATCCGAATGGTGGAAGATGCTTACCAGATGGCTCTGAAAGCCAAGGAGAAGTTGAGCAGAAAGCAAGTTCAGCGAGGCAGGGGCAGGAGTCAGCCCAGAGGTAAAGCAGTGGCCCAAGACAGAAACAAAAATCCCAAGGAGGAATGCAAGAGACCTCAGGGTAAGGTTGAGAGAGGTGGAACCTCACAACAGAGGCAGCCATATGTTGAACAGAGAGGGCATCCGAATGATCATCAAGGTGGTTATGTTGATGCAAATACTCTTCGTCGTACTAGAGGTCGAGGCAGAGGAAGAGGAGGAGTGATCACATGTTTCACATGTGGGAAGAATGGGCACAAGTCTTACGAGTGTCCAGAGAAAAAGAAAGAGGCAGGAGAAACTCACATCATAGAACCACAGAGGCGTGATGCTGAGAATGAAGATGCAAACAACGGAAGATTTCTTGGAATGCATAAAGTCCTTTTAACACCCGAGAAGGAGGTGGAAAGCTCAGTACAGAGGAGCAGATTGTTCAGAACGGCTTGCACAACCAAGGACAGGAAATGCAAGTTCATAGTGGACAGCGGAAGCACCAACAATCTCGTTTCATCCGAGATGGTAGAGAAGTTGGAGATGGAAACGACTAAGCACCCGAGTCCATATAAAGTCTCATGGCTATAGAAAGGACATCAGGTGATTGTCACTAAACAGTGTTTAGTTGAATTCAAAATAGGGGAATACCATGATCAGATTCTGTGCGATGTTATTCCCATGGATGTATGTCATTTATTGCTGGGTAGACTATGGCAATATGACAGAAATGTGGTTCACGATGGGAGGATGAAAACATATACACTGGAGAAAAATGGGAGAACCCATAAATTGCTTCCGATAAAGGATAAAGAAGTGAAACCGGAAGTAAGAAGCACAATAATTCTCATGAGTGGGAAGGAGCTTCTCACAGAGATGGAGAAGAAAGAAGATCCACAATTCTTTGTGGTCAGGAAACCAAAAATTGTTCTGACTAACACGAGAGTGGATGACTTACCAGATGAGATTCAGGAATTGTTGGGAGAGTTTGCTGACATCATCGTGGACGAATTACCTCATTCGTTGCCACCAATGAGGAGTGTGAGCCATCACATTGATCTCATACCAGGAAGCAGTTTTCCGAACAAGGCTGCATACAGGTTGACACCACACGAAAATGAGGAGGTCAAAAGGCAGGTCCAGGAGTTGCTGGATAAAGGACTAGTCAGAGAAAGCTTGAGTCCAAGTGTTGTACCGACAGTACTCAGTCCGAAGAAATATGGAGGCTGGAGAATGTGTACAGACTCCAGAGAGATCAACAAAATCACCATCAGGTACAAATTTCCACTGCCAAGAATGGATGATCTGATGGATTGCCTAAGTGGGGAAAATTATTTTTCAAAAATAGACTTGAAAAGAGCATATCACCAGATTCGCATGAGGGAAGGAGATGAATGGAAGACAACATTCAAAACAAATGAAGGTTTGTACGAATGGCTGGTCATGCCGTTTGGTTTGACAAATGCGCCAAGCACATTCATGAGACTGATGAATGAAGTCCCGAGGGAATTCATCGGGAAATTTGTAGTCATATATCTGGATGATATATTGATCTACAGTAAGACCAAGGCTGAACATTTGAAACATTTGGCCATTGTGATGAGAAATTTACAGCAGGAGAAGTTGTTGATAAACATGAAGAAATCTCTGTTCATGAAGACAGAGCTCATTTACTTGGGGTTCGTCATTTCGGCGAATGAATTAAAGATGGATCCGAGTAAGGTGGAAGTGATCAAGAATTGGCCATCACCAAGAAATATTTTTGAGGTGAGAAGTTTTCATGGTTTAGCTAGTTTCTACCGAAAGTTCATCAGGAATTTCAGTGGAATTAGCGCAGCGATGATGGACACAGTGAAGAAACGACATAAGACTTTTCATTGGACAGAAGAGGCTGAGAAGAGCTTCAGTTTGTTGAAGTGGAAGATCACAGAGCCACCAATGTTGGTGTTGCCTGATTTTCAGAAGACATTTGAGGTGAAATGTGATGCAAGCGGGTATGCCATAGGAGCGGTCTTCAGTCAGGAGGACAGACCAGTTGCATATTTCAGTGAGATGTTGGATGACACGAAGCTGAAATACTCCACGTATGATAAAGAGTTTTATGTTATCATCCAGGCATTAAATAAGTGGAGGCATTACTTGATCCCAAAGGAATTTGTATTGTACAGTGATAATCATGCATTGCAGTTTGTGAGTCAACAGGAGAAGTTGAATCAGAAACATGCAAAATGGGTGGAGTATATGCAAAATTTCACGTTTGTGATCAAACATATTTCAGGGACTGCTAACAAAGTGGCTGATGCTTTGAGCAGGAAATGTTTTCTATTGCAGGAGTTTCGAGTCAAAACCTTGGGTTTTGAAAACCTCAAGGACATGTATGCAGGTGATGTAGATTTTTCTGAAGCGTATGAAGCGACTGAGAATCCCGTTCTCAGGGATCAGAGCCCATGGATAGACTACATGATCCAGGAGGGATTACTGTTTAGGGGTAATCAACTATGTATTCCAAATTGCTCCATGAGGGAGAATTTGCTAAAGGAAAAACACAGCAGAGGCTTAGCAGGACATTTTGGCCATGACAAAACATTCGCAAAGTTGAGCGAATCGTATTTTTGGCCAGGCATGCGAGCAGATGTCAAGAGGTTTTTTGACAGATGCAGGATTTGTCAACATTCGAAGGGCCGGAAGCAGAATGCAGGTTTTTATCAGCCATTGCCCATACCAGAGAGGCCATGGGAGGCGATCAACATGGATTTCGTATTAGGATTGCCAAGGACGCAGAGAGGGGTTGATTCCATCTTTGTAGTCGTAGACAGGTTTTTGAAGATGGCACATTTCATCCCATGACAGAAGACCGTCGATGCGACGCACATCGCGAATTTGTTTTTTAAAGAGATTGTTAGACTTCATGGACTGCCGAAAAGTATTGTTTCGGACAGGGACACGAAATTCATCGGGCATTTCTGGAGAACACTCTGGAAAAAGCTAGGAACTAATCTGGAATTTAGTTCTGCTTATCATCCTCAGACGGATGGACAGACGGAAGTGGTTAACAGGAGTCTGGGAAACTTACTGAGAAGCCTGGTTACAGAGAACCATAACAGCTGGGACAATGTGTTGCCACAAGCAGAGTTTGCCTACAACGATTCAGTGAATCGGAGTATAGGGACAAGTCCGTTTCAGATTGTGTATGGGACACAACCGAGAGGAGTTTCTGAATTCAGGGAGTCAGACCAGACTACGACTAGCAGTGCTAGCGCAGAGGAGTTTGCTGAAGCGATGAGGGAACTTCACAGTCAGGTGAAGCAACGACTGATGAAATCAAATCAGGAATATAAGCGTAGAGCGGATCAACATCGGAGACAACTTCAGTTCAAAGTTGGTGATCTTGTTCTCGCACATCTGAGGAAAGAAAGGTTCCCAAAGGGAACATACAACAAATTAAAAATGAAGAAAATTGGACCATGCAGGGTCCTGAAGGAATTTGGGGAGAACGCTTATGAAATTGAGCTATCGGATGGCATCGGGATATCTACGATATTTAATGTTTCGGATTTATACCCATAGAAGGCTCGAGAAGTAGAGGCTGGAATTGGGGAACCAACGATCCAGTGGATAAAGCAATTGCCAGTTGCAGAAAAGCCGCAGATGGAATGCATATTGGACAAACGAGTGGGTAAGAAGACCAGGAGAAAAGAATACTATGAGTATCTGGTCAAGTGGAAGAATCACCTAGTGGAGGATGCTAGCTGGGAGACCGAAGCAGTAATACAGAAGCATGGACAGACCGTGCAGGAGCTCATGGACATGAGCCCATGAAAGTTTTCAAGCGAGGGAGTATGATGCAGGAGCATCGCCCACGTCAAGCGAGCCAGAGCGAAAGCGGGAGACAGCTGGACAAGCAAGCACAGTTTCTTTTTTAATTTCACCTTGATATTGTTGTGCAAACATTAATGTGTTGATTTGATGAAGCGCACTTGTATATTGTAAATGGACCTTGAGCGGATAGCTCACATCCTTAGGTAGATGAGGCATTTAATAGATTTAATAAAAGTAGATAGAATATTTAATTCTAGATTTGATAGCTTAGATCTCGAGAGGGAAACAGGATATAGACACCCTCCTTTGTACATTGTATTATTAGTATTCATTGAAGCAGAAGGGAGAGAAATAGAGAAGTGTATGAAGAACCTCCATGTACAGATATTGAATTAATAGAAGAAGTCTTTGATTCAATTCCATGGTTGTGTTATTCTCTGTGTATTGTTGATATTATGCTCATGAATGTTTGCTTCTTGTCATGCAATTGCTTTTATATGCTGTGTTAATGATTCCATGGTTGAAGTGAAGTCTGTGAGAATGAGGAGTTAGTTTCAATTGTTTCTCTATCTTGAACCAGAGAATTCCTGCAAGGAGTGCAGTCGAATCGTCCGCAAGGAGTGCGTTGACAAAAGGGTTCAAGTAGAGGTAACTTATGTTCTAAGTTCTTAGAATTACAAATTTGACACTAGAGCTATGAAAGGCATGCACAGGCTGGACGAAGACTCAGATTTGCGATTCTGAGCAAAGGGATAGACATATTTCTACTGCAGGAGTGCGCAGGATCAAGGACTTCAACACTTAGTCATTGTTGAAAGTTCTGCCGCAAGGAGTGCGCGCAAGAACTTCTTCCTGAGAGAATGAAAGTTGTCAAAGCTCAGGAGGGATAGGCCTGCAAAGTCTGGTGAAAGGCAGCGGAGAGAAGTTACGGGAGCAGGTTGAGAGGAAGAGTCGCAGGTTGACGAAGTCGTCTCATGGAGAGACACTTCTTGTTCGGGGATTGCGGTTTAGTGGAAAGTGGATGTGAAGTCTACAGTGCAGGGACATAAAAGGTTCAAAGCTCAGAAGGACAGGAGCATCGATCGGGATCATGAGGAGCGGGACTCTATTCGTGGATCGAGCATATCGGCGTTTCGCGTGGAAGCGATTGGAGATTTGGCCGCAGAAATAACGAGATCGCGAGGTACGAAGTTCCAAGGAGTTTTGAAATTCGCGGGGACCACAAGAGTGGTGACGTGGCAGGCGATCTCGGGGCATCGGGTCTCGGGAGTCGAAGGGCCAAGAGATTTGTCTCGCGGGTGACGAGGTCACGAAAAGACAAGGTAGCGAGCTCATCGGAGTCTCGGCATCTCGGAGGAAGTAGAGTTAAAAGGTCGTGAGTAGCGAAGTAACAATGTCGTGGGGCTGCGATAGAACTGAAGTCCCGATAGACGAAAGGAAGGTCAGCATCGACCGAGGCCTCAGATCTTGGGGATCCAAAGGGGGCAGTGATTGACGATCGGACTCACGAAGCCACGAGCACCGATCCTTTTGAAAGGAAGCAGAGAGGGTCAAGCTGAGAGAACCTGTGGGGCGCAGAATTCCCGATTGGGGATTAGAAGAACCGTTGAGTTCTTCAGGCTGAGAGAGAGAGAGAAGGTCCTGAGGAGGGCAGTCGTGCTCCGAGGAGTGCGGTCGGCACCAGATATCAACATATATTTCTTAGATATTTATATTCATGCAACAAATTTGGACGCAAAACAGTACATTGTAAAGACTATAGAAACTACAAACCAAGAAATATCCAGAGATACAAGAACAACAAAAATGATGTAGAGAAAATAAATTATAATCCATTCTCTCATTTACAAGAGTACAATGTTTAATGCCACAAGTGCAAAAACTATGGCCATAAATCTAGTGAATCTATATTACCAATGAAATCCTTGAAAACGAACAACTCTAACAAATAGGATAATAAGATATGGAAATAAAATCACATAGCAGAAAAAGTAACAGAATGTAAAGTGGCCTTTATGAAAATAACTATGTTAAGAACCAAATATCAATATAGCATAGAAAAACCTCAGAAAAAGTACTCAACGCCTTCAAAAAGAGATAATTTTAGATAATAAGCCTCTTCGAGGGAGAAACTTCATTTTACCCCACTTAAATGTTCAAGTACAAGATGATTCAAAATGAAAATGTCTCCTTGGTATATATAGGAGACTAAGAGGTATAATTACAACTAATCGCCTAAAGATGACATAAATAAAATAACATTACTAATATAATATGCCCCAATTAAGGGGTAATGAGCCAATATTAGGGCTTAACATGCCCCTACCCTTGAGACAAGTGTTGTCCGCAATGCTTGAGTAACTCTGGATGCTTCTGTATAAAATAATCATCTTCCCAAGCATAATCTTTAGCCGGTAGTTTCCTCCATTTAATGAGATACTCTGAAATGGATCTATTCCTCAGCCGGGGAATTCTTGTGTCAGTGATGGCTTCAGGCTCCAATATGATTTTTCCTTCCTCAATGTAGTTCTGGAAATATAGTTTGAACTGGGATCTTGTCGCCTATAAGCTTGTTTAAGCATGAAACATGGAAAACTGGGTGTACTCGTGAAGATGCAGGCAAATCCAATTTGTATGCCATAATACCAATCTTTTGCAACACCTTATAATGGCCATAGTACTTTGGTGATAATTTATTATCCTTCTTGGCTTGCTTGAGGAACATCTGTTTGTATGGTTGTAGTCTTAAAAACACCCAATCCCCTACTTCAAAACTTATTTCACTACGATGTTGATTTGCTTGTTCTTTCATGCGATTCTGTGCCATGGTCAGGTTGTCCTTTAAGATTTGGAGAACTTGTTGTTGATTCTCGATGTGATCTTCCACTACTTGAACCTTAGATTTTTCTTTTAGAGAAGAAGTGATGGAAGGAGGGTGGTATCCATAAAGTGCCATAAATGCTATCATTTTTGTTGCAGTATGAAAGGAAGTGTTATACCACCATTCTACCAAGGGTAACCATTTGAACCATTGTGTTTGTTTATCAGAGACAAAGAAACGAAGGTATCCTTCCAGACATTTGTTCACTATCTCGGTTTATCCATTAGATTGAGTATGATAGGATGAGCTATGAGCCAACTGAGTACCCAAACAAGAACATAATTTTGTCCAAAAATGTCCAGTGAAGATGGGATCTTTGTCACTTACAATAATCTTTGGGCTGCCATGTAGCTTTTGAACTGTCTCCATGAATGCAGTGGCAATTGTACTATCTTTGAAGGGATGAGAGAGTGCACAAAAGTGTGCGTATTTGGTCAGTCTATCAATAATCACCATGATGACACTCTTTCCTTCAAACTTTGGTAACCCTGTGATGAAATCCATGGAAACCTCCTCCCGGCGCTGACTTGGGATGGATAATGGTTGTAAAAGACCTGGGGTCTTAATTGTTTCCACCTTATTTTGTTGGCAAACCAAACCTTCTTCCACAAACCTTTGAAAATTAGTTTTAAGGCCATCCCAAAAAAAAACCTTCTTGACTCTATGGTAGGTTTTCAAAAATCCCGAGTGCCCTCCTACTGGAGAGGTGTGCAATTCCAATAGTACCTTTTGTTTGAGTTGGGAGTTCTTACATAAATATAAGCGATATTTGTACCATAGTGAATCATTTTTCCATGTAAATGTATCTGATGCACTGGAATCCTGCTACAACCTTTGAATGACAGTCCACACTTTTTCGTCATTCTTCCATTCATCCCTTGCTTCTATTATCCAATTGGGATGGATGATAAACATAGCACAGAGAAAGGCCTCGACATCTTCATCCTTTCTTGAGAGTGCATCTACCACAACATCTTGCTTCCCCTTTTTATAGATGATTTCAAAATCATAACCCAATATCTTGGTTACCCATTTTTGTTGTTCTTCTTAAGACAGTCTTTGTTCCAAGAAGTATTTAAGACTATCATGAGTTGTTTTGACCTTGAAGTGACTACCTATTAGGTAAGGATGCCATTTATTCAATGCATGTAGTATTGCCATCATTTCCTTCAGATAAATGGGTTTGTGTAAATCCTTTCCCTTTAGTGGTCGACTTTCAAAAGCCAAGGGCCTTCCTTCTTACATTAGGACAACACCAATTCCATTTCCCGAGGCATTAAATTCCACAATAAAGGTTTTTGTGAAGTCTGGAGTGGTCAATACATGAGCTTTACACATCACCTCTTTAAGTTGTTCAAAATCTTTAGTTGCCTCTGGAGTCCATGAAAATGAATCCTTCTTAGTTAGTGTCGTTAAAGGTGTTGCTATTCTTCCATAGTTCCAAACAAACTTGCGGTAGTAACCTGTCAAACCCAAAAATCCTC